>JARYGA010038518.1:0-46721 GCA_030545235.1 Helianthus tuberosus
CTGGTTCAGCACTTATGGTTCAGACTGTTTGTTTCACAAGCAAATGTCTGAATGGTTCATGGTTCAGACTGTTTGTTTCACAGAGTCTAAATGGTTAAGACCTCTAATCTGAATTGGTCAGGCATTTGCCTCTGAACGGTTAAGCATTATACAGGCTCTTAATGGTTCAGACCTCTTATTGAATGGTCCAAACCTTTTACTTTTACTGGTTCAGCACTTAATTGCCAAACAGTCCCTGAATGAAATGCATCAAATTTTGACCTAGGCATACAGCACAAATCCTTACCCTAGTTGAATTAGGTCTAAAACACCCAGATTCTCTCTCGAGAGAGAGCGAGCGAGCTTAGGTTGTTTATTGCACATTTCTCGTAAATTGCAAACCTCGGATACTTACCATCTATGTAACTGAAAAGATGAAAGATTAGGTGGTGGTACCTCGGCAAGCTTGTTCCCTTGTGCTTCAAAAGATTGGGCAAGTTGAATCGTGTCGTCATCATCAGACTTGGATTCTGTTTCTTTTGCTTTTGCTTTAAATCGTCCTTCGTCTTCCTTATCGAATGGGAGGTGGTCAGAGACGGCAGCGATTGGTCGCTTATTGTTCTTCTTCTTCCATGCCACTTTCATCTTTCTTCACCCACCGCCTGTTCTGTTCCAACATAATTAATTCTTTTTGAGTTTTCATATTTCACCTTACCAGTCACCATTTTCTTACCCTATGGTCTACAACTCCTTTTGAGTTATCACGCTGTGGAGTATGGTGGGGCTTGGGTTGAGTTTTGGTTAGGTTGGGGCATTTGTTGACACGAGGAATGGGAGCCCCCCACCGTTTGGTTACGTGTCCGCGGGGTATGGCGGGGCGTGGGTTGGGCTTGGGTTGGGTGCACCTCGTGGCAGAATATTAAAAAAAAATTACAAAAAATTTATAAAAAATCACACAACATTTATAAAAAAAAACCTACAACTTCATTAAAATTTTAAAAATTACATAATCCTAAAAATTACATAATTTCTAAAAATTACAAAATAACAAACCTAGAGCGTTAAATAAATTTCAAAAAGGTCGATCTTGTCGAACGTCTTTCGCTCATTGCCTCAAAACTCTATGTTCGCCACCGCCACCCGGTCCTCGTGGCTTAACTCGCCGCTCGGAACGGCTTCGTAGTAAGCTTTGAAACGCTCGAGCTTGGGCCGTAGCTCGCGCCATTTATGTTGGCACGCGTTGAGGTTGTGGCGGTCGTTACCGACGTTATGTCGGTATGTTGCGAATGCTTCCGGCCAATATTTTGTTTGGCCCGGTGGCCGCCCCTTTATAGCGTCAACGACGCTTGTGACGAGAGTCAATTCTTCTTCATGGGTCCAGGATGCCATAGTGGGTTCGTGGAATGGGGGGACCAGTGGGTTAGCGGGTTCGAGAGAAGTGGGTAGCCGGTGGGGTTGGGTTCGTGGGATGGGGGGACAAGTGGGTTGGGGGTTACATTTTATATAGGGGTTGTTGGGAGACCCGGGTGGCGGTTTGGTTTTCCCCCAAACCGTTTGAATTTAAAATTCAAAATTTGAAAAGTCCGCTATGACGTGACGGGGTGAGCGAATGGGAGGCAGCCAGCTAGCATGTCCATACCGCCCCACGCCCGGCTTGAAAGCCAAGCCCCAAGGGCCACGCCCCATACCCCATGGCCTTACCCTGTAACACCATATGTGTAGTGAAGGACACAAAATTGGTTTCATTCTAAGACGTTTTGTGCTATGTGGCATTCGAGTCAGCAATGAGATATTATGAGGCGTTTTTCTAAAATGAGTGTAGTGGGGATGTGGGCATTATGTTAAAAGGGTGTAAAAAATTAAATAAAAACCATCAAAAAAAGGGTATTGGCCAACCAAAAAGAAGAAAACCTGTGATTGGCCAAAGATCTTGAACATGGGCGTGGAAAAAAGGATGTCATTTGCATTTTTTTTTTTAAATGCCTCGGGAGGCGGTTGATGGGCGTTGTGGGGCACTTTTTAGAGGAAAAAACGCCCCAAAACCCCTCACTACGGGTGGTCTAATATAATTAGAAATAACATATTTTTAAATTTATCTCTCGAGTAAACTGCCAAAATGGTCCCTGAGTTTTGGTCACTTTTGCCACTTTATTCCAAAACTCAAACGTTTTAAAACTGTGTCCCTATGGTTTCAATTTTGTTGCCATTTTCATCTAAAAGCAAAATCTGTTCAGATTTTTCAGTTAACATCCAGATTTTTCAGTTAACATCCGAGTTGTCTCTGCCTCTTGAACCTCCTCTAATGTTGGTCAATTAATCGCCGCATGGGTGGCGACCTACATCCAACGTAACTTCTCACAGCTGTCAAAAGCATCTATATCCAGCTTAAACACCAAACATCGGTGCTCGGGCAACGAGTCAATTGAAGTGGCACCGCGCCCACGTCTACGACCATGCCCCAACCCCGACCCCGTTCATGCCCCTTAGCAGGCTGTTGAACATCCATATTGACCTGTAATATTTAAAAATATATATTTTTAATAAACTTTATAAATATCAAAACGAAATTATTATATATTTTTCATAAATGATTGAGTTAAATGTCATTTTAGTCCCTGTGGTTTGGGCCATTTTGACAGTTTAGTCTAAATGTTTCATTTTTCGCCTGTGGGTCCAAAAAGGTTTCACCATTGCCGTTTTAGTTCAATTGGTTAAGTTCATCAATTACATTTGTTAATGAGAAAGGCAATTCGGTCATTTTATATGGCCGAATTGCCCTTCTAGTTCACAAAGTTACATATAAAATGACCGAAACCCTTCTCATTAACAGAAAAATGGATGAAGTTAACCCGTGGACTAAAATGGCAACGGTAAAACCTTTTTGGACCCAAAGGCGAAAAATGAAACATTTAGACTAAACTGGCAAAATAGCCCAAACCATAGGGACTAAAATGGCATTTAACTCTAAATTATTTATGTTTAATAAACTTTTTAATTATACTTAATTAACTTTTTTATTTATTAAATTTAAAGATATATTAACATAGTGTGAGGTTCATTGGGGAACATTAAAAAAGTGGGGAACAGGGGAACACCATTGGATTAACTTAATCAAGGGCTGAGATTAGATTAGATTTTTTAAGGCTTAAAAACGCGGAGGGGTATTTTTGGCATTTTGGAAAGTTTGAATTAGGTCACTAGAGTATTGCGTAGTTTGTCGTTCATCCCTCCTCCACTACCCCCTTTCACTTCCGCCTTTCCACCGCCACCACCACCTCTCACCGTCGTCCCTCCTTCACCTCTTCTGTACAGTTAAATACACATGCTTTCTGTATTTAAAACCCGATCTCCACCGCAGAAATCACAATCTCTATCACCACCACAATTAAGGCTTCTGCTCTTTGTGAATGGCGCCGGTGAATCAATGAGGTTCAATCTACACTTCATGTTCGTTTTAATACTGATTTCAAATTACCTTAACTAGACTGTGTAGTTTATAACGAATTCCTTATAATTCTGTTCTAAGACTCATAAAGTTTTCTAGATAATAAGCATTCGTAGTTGTTTAATGTGAATTGCCAAATTGTTTTATGTAAATTTTTTTTTATATGTTAGTATTTGCAATATTGAGTTTTTTTACATGTTATATTATTTCAGAATAAGTTTTAGTGATTCGGATTCTAGATCCTGCTTTCTCTTATCCTTCTACAATTTTAGGTCTTGATTTTGTGTGGTGTTTATGTCTAATTGTTTCAGAAGATCTGAGTTTGAGGTAATTTCGCATCATGTGCCTACGTCTACCAAGTGTTCGATAAAATGCCTTAATGAACGGCTTTAGCAATTAAACTTTAATTTACTGTTCACAGCTACTTGTTGGTTAAAGTGCTTCATAATGAGTGTTTTGTGACCGTTTTGAATGCATATGAGATCATGTACTGATAATGTTTCAAAATATTAATTTTAGAAGTAAATATATATGTAAGATGAGTTTTTTTTACATGCAAATATGAGCATGTAAATTTATGTAAAAATGAGGTGTTTCCTTGATGAAATGAGCACAATAATTCAATTCATGTCGGCTCTAGGTTCGGTCGATGTCTCGGGCTCTAGGCTCGGCCTATGCGCCTTGTCACACTGCATCAAATGTATTGCTTTAAAATGTTTTTTTTTCCAGTTTTTACAATGATGAAAGCTACTTGCGTGCCAACAGTGACATGCACGCCATGTGTAGTTTGAGGCACAGTCATGTTCGTTGTAGCTGGACCTTTATGCTTGCAGTTCAGTGTTTTTGTACGCTCATTCGTTGTAGCTGGATCTTTTTGTAGGCTTACAACGCTTGTTTGCAGAAAATGTGACCGCAGATGAACCTAGTTTAGTCATGTCCCTCATAGCTGGACCCTTTCGTTTAGAATTCAGTGTGTTTGTAGGTTTGTTTGCGAAAAAATTGCCACTAGATGAACCAGGTTCAGTCATGCTCATTGTAGCTAGACCTTGTTGCTTGTAGTTCAGCATGTTTGTAGGCTCGTTTGCAGAAATTGTGACACTAGATGTACCTAGTTCACTCATGTCTATAGTAAGCTAAACCTTCCTACTTATGGTTCAGTGTGCTTGTAGACTCCGTTGAAGAAATTGTGATAATCGATGAATCTAGTTCAATCATGTCCATCATGGTTGGACCTTTTTGTTTATGATTGGTTGTGATGAAAGCACTAACTAGAACAATAATGGCTTGAGAAGATCATCTTCCCACTCGTCTTCATTTGGATTATTGGTTTCCTACATGTAAGGATGTAGCTACATATCGCCGACTTCCGACCTTTTTTTTCCAGTTTAATAAGTAGAAATATGAACTTCGCTTTTATTCTCTTTTCATTAAAGATTCTGAAAACACCCTCAAAATCGTAATAACAGGAAGCAATAACTCCACCAGCAGCAGCCACGAAGGAGATGGACTGGGCGAAATGGTGTTCTTTTTTTTTTCTATAGTGCTTGTTTTTTGTTTGTTTTTCTCTTTGCCAAACGTGTTTATTTTTAAGAAAATCACAAAATTTACATTACACATGTTTAAATTAATTTATCTTACTTTATTTTAGTATTTTATACTCTAATCCAAAATTTAATATATAATATGGTCAAATAAAGTTAAATCGAACCTGGTAGATCAAGGCAAACTCTCATTTAACATGATAAAGTTTATTGTACAAAACTTATTTTAAAATGTTTGGTCAAATAAAGTCGAATCAAGTTTAGTTGATCAAAGCAAACTTTACTTTAACATGTTAAATTAATTTATTTTTATATTTTGAGCACACATAAACTCCACACAAAACTTTATTTTAGTATTTTCTACTCTAATCCAAAAGTTAATATATAATATGGTCAAATAAAGTCTATCATTTAACGTTTAACATGTTAAATTTATTTTTATTAATATTTTGAGCCCGCATACACTCTATTTCTTTCTTCTTGCTACACAAGTCCCTCAAACCCTATCAAATCCATACTCACACAAACGTTATTATAAGTTTTTTAACGTTAATCCGAAATTCAGTATATAATATGGTCAAATAAAGTTGAACCAAATCTAACTGATCAATGCAAACTATAATTTAACATGTTAAATTTATTTATTTAAATATTTTAAGCCATCATAAACTCCACACAAAACTTTATTTTAGTATTTTATACTCTAATCCAAAATTTAATATATAATATGGTCAAATAAAGTTAAATCGAACCTAGTAGATCAAGGCAAACTCTCATATAACATGATAAAATTTAATGTACACAACTTATTTTAACATGTTTGGTCAAATAAAGTCGAATCAAGTTTAGTTAATCAAATCAAACTTTTCTTTAACATATTAAATTAATTTATTTTAATATTTTGAGCACGCATAAACTCCGCACAAAACTTTACTTTAGTATTTTAAACTCTAATCCAAAATTTAATATATAATATGGTCAAATAAAGTTAAATCGAACCTAGTAGATCAAGGCAAGCTCTCATTTAACATGATAAAGTTTATTGTACAAAACTTATTTTAACATGTTTGGTCAAATAAAGTCGAATCAAGTTTAGTTGACCAAAGCAAACTTTTCTTTCATGCTAAATTAATTTATTTTAATATTTTGAGCACACATAAACTCCACACAAAACTTTATTTTAGTATTTTATACTTTAATCCAAAAGTTAATATATAATATGGTCAAAAAAAGTCTATTATTTAACGTTTAACATGTTAAATTTATTTTTATTAATATTTTGAGCCCGCCTAGACTTTATTTCTTTCTTCCTGCTACACAAGTCCCACAAACCCTATCAAATCCATACTCACACAAACGTTATTATAAGTTTTTTAACGCTAATCCGAAATTCAGTATATAATATGGTCAAATAAAGTTGAACCAAATCTAACTGATCAATGCAAACTCTAATTTAACATGTTAAATTTATTTATTTAAATATTTTAAGCCCGCATAAACTTCACACAAAACTTTATTTTAGTATTTTATACTCTAATCCAAAATTTAATTTATAATATGGTCAAATAAAGTTAAATCGAACCTAGTAGATCAAGGCAAGCTCTCATTTAACATGATAAAGTTTATTGTACAAAACTTATTTTAACATGTTTGGTCAAATAAAGTCGAATTAAGTTTAGTTGATCAAATCAAACTTTTCTTTCATGGTAAATTAATTTATTTTAATATTTTGAGCACGCATAAACTCCACACAAAACTTTATTTTAGTATTTTATACTTTAATCCAAAAGTTAATATATAATATGGTCAAATAAAGTCTATTATTTAACGCTTAACATGTTAAATTTATTTTTATTAATATTTTGAGCCCGCATAGACTTTATTTCTTTCTTCCTGCTACACAAGTCCCACAAACCCTATCAAATCCATACTCACACAAACGTTATTATAAGTTTTTTAACGCTAATCCGAAATTCAGTATATAATATGGTCAAATAAAGTTGAACCAAATCTGACTGATCAATGCAAACTCTAATTTAACATGTTAAATTTATTTATTTAAATATTTTAAGCCCGCATAAACTTCACACAAAACTTTATTTTAGTATTTTATACTCTAATCCAAAATTTAATATATAATATGGTCAAATAAAGTTAAATCGAACCTAGCAGATCAAGGCAAACTCTCATTTAACATGATAAAGTTTAATGTACAAAACTTATTTTAACATGTTTGGTCAAATAAAGTCGAATCAAGTTTAGTTGATCAAAGCAAACTTTTCTTCATTTATTTTAATATTTTGAGCACGCATAAACTACACACAAAACTTTATTTTAGTATGTTATACTCTAATCCAAAAGTTAATATATAATATGGTCAAATAAAGTTAAATCGAACCTAGTAGATCAAGGCAAACTCTCATTTAACATGATAAAGTTTAATGTACAAAACTTATTTTAACATGTTTGGTCAAATAAAGTCGAATCAAGTTTAGTTGATCAAAACAAACTTTTCTTTAACATGTTAAATTAATTTATTTTAATATTTTGAGCACGCAAAAACTCCACACAAAACCTTATTTTAGTATTTTATACTCTAATCCAAAAGTTAATATATAATATGGTCAAATAAAGCCTATTATTTAACGTTTAACATGTTAAATTTATTTTTATTAATATTATGAGCCTGCATAGACTCTATTTATTTCTTCCTGCTACACAAGTCCCTCAAACCCTATCAAATCCATACTCTCACAAACGTTATTATAAGTTTTTTTAACACTAATCCGAAATTCAGTATATAATATGATCAAATAAAGTTGAACCAAATCTAAATCTAACTGATCAATGCAAACAATAATTTAACATGTTAAATTTATTTATTTAAATATTTTAAGCCATCATAAACTCCACACAAAACTTTATTTTAGTATTTTATACTCTAATCCAAAATTTAATATATAATATGGTCAATTAAAGTTAAATCGAACCTAGTAGATCAAGGCAAGCTCTCATTTAACATGATAAAGTTTAATGTACAAAATTTATTTTAGCATGTTTGGTTAAATAAAGTCGAATCAAGTTTAGTTGATCAAAACAAACTTTTCTTTAACATGTTAATTTAATTTATTTTAATATTTTGAGCACGCATAAACTCCACACACAACTTTATTTTAGTATTTTATACTCTAATCCAAAATTTAATATATAATATGGTCAAATAAAGTTAAATCGAACCTAGTAGATCAGGGCAAACTCTCATTTAAAATGATAAAGTTTATTGTACAAAACTTATTTTAACATGTTTGGTTAAATAAAGTCGAATCAAGTTTAGTTGATCAAATCAAAATTTTCTTTAACATGTTAAATTAATTTGTTTTAATATTTTGAGCACGCATAAACTCCACACAAAACTTTATTTTAGTATTTCATACTCTAATCCAAATGTTAATGTATAATACGGTCAAATAAAGTCTATTATTTAACGTTTAACATGTTAAATTTATTTTTATTAATATTTTGAGCCCGCATAGACTCTATTTCTTTCTTTCTGCTACACAAGTCCCTCAAACCCTATCAAATCCATACTCACATAAACGTTATTATAAGTTTTTTAACGCTAATCCGAAATTCAGTATATAATATGGTCAAATAAAGTTGAACCAAATCTAACTGATCAATGCAAACTCTAATTTAACATTCACCAAAGTGAGTATGTAACACACTATTATTCAGTATGAATAACAAAGATTTAACATGTTAAATTTATTTATTTAAATATTTTAAGCACGCATAACCTCACACAAAACTTTATTTTTGTATTTTATTCTCTAATCCAAAATTTAATATATAATATGGTCAAATAAAGTTAAATCGAACCTAGTAGATCAAGGCAAACTCTCATTTAACATGATACAGTTTAATGTACAAAACTTATTTTAACATGTTTGGTCAAATAAAATCGAATCAAGTTTAGTTGATCAAAGCAAACTTTCTTTAACATGTTAAATTAAATTATTTTAATATTTTGAGCACGCATAAACTCCACGCAAAACTTTATTTTAGTATTTTATACTCTAATCCAAAACTTAATATATAATATGGTCAAATAAAGTTAAATCGAACCTAGTAGATCAAGACAAACTCTCATTTAACATGATAAAGTTTATTGTACAAAACTTATTTTAGCATGTTTGGTCAAATAAAGTCGAATCAAATTTAGTTGATCAAAGCAAACTTTTCTTTAACATGTTAAATTAATTTATTTTAATATTTTGAGTCCGAATAAACTACACACAAAACTTTATTTTAGTATTTTATACTGTAATCCAAAAGTTAATATATAATATGGTCAAATAAAGTTAAATTGAACCTAGTAGATCAAGGCAAACTCGAATTTAACATGATAAAGTTTAATGTACAAAACTTATTTTAACATGTTTGGTCAAATAAAGTCGAATTAAGTTTAGTTGATCAAAGCAAACTTTTCATTAACATGTTAAATTAATTTCTTTTAATATTTTGAGCACGCATAAACTCCACACAAAACTTTATTTTAGTATTTTATACTCTAATACAAAAGTTAATATATAATATGGTCAAATAAAGTCTATTATTTAACGTTTAACATGTTAAATTTATTTTTATTAATATTTTGAGCCCGCATAGACTCTATTTCTTTCTTCCTACTACACAAGTCCCTCAAACCCTATCAAATCCATACTCACACAAACGTTATTATACGTTTTTAATGCTAATCCAAAATTCAGTATATAATATGGTCAAATAAAGTTGAACCAAATCTAACTGATCAGTGCAAACTCTAATTTAACATGTTAAATTTATTTATTTAAATATTTTGAGTCTGCATAGATCCTGTTTCCTTCTTCTGGCTACAAATGCTCTACCCTCCTAAATCCATCCTCACACAAAACTTTATTTTAATTTTTTTTAACTTTAATACAAAATTCAATATATAATGCAGTCAAATAATGTCTTTCATTTAACATTTAACATCTAAATTTATTTATTTAAATATTTTGAGCCCGCATAAACTGTATTTACTTTTTCCTGCTACACAAATTCCGCAAATCCATACTCACACAAACGTTATTTTATTATCATAACAATATAAACAATAACAATTAAGAATAATAATATTGTTTACAATCACTTTTACAATTTCAAATCCTCTCATTTCCCAATCTTTTAAATGCAAAAAAAAAAAAAAAAAAAATCACCATCAGCTGTGAAGTCTGGCTCTGGACGCTTTTTCAATTTCATCAACTCCCTAGCAGTCCTTAGGTTCCGGTTGCGTTGGACCCCACAAAGCGCGTTAGCCACAAACTTCAAAGCCAAAAAGGTCGGCCTGGGGGCTGTAAGATGGACCTCGACCACTAGCATTACTGTTACGTGCCGCCTCCTCTTCCTTTTCCTTCAGTCACTGCTCCAATATCTTCCTTTTGGAATATCTATTTGCATTTATTTCAATCAGCTCGGCTTCAAGATCTCCAAGTTTTACCTATAAAATAGACATCATTAGAAAAATATCAATCTCCTAAACAATGTCGAGGATGAGCCTCGTTAGGAATTTTTTCCCTGCATATACACAAAAATTCAATTGATTCGTATGTACCTCTAGGTCATCCAGACTAATATCACTTTTTGCATCAGTTTTCACTGTGGGTGTAAAACCCGCCTTTGACATTTGTTCTTTGAAGTACCGTAATTTCCGTGCCATCTCTCCGCATCTTTTAATCTTCAAATTTTGAGTAAGTTAAAATGTTGTCAAAATTTAAAACACAATAAAGCAAATCCCTAATAAAATAAGAATGTTAGATATGGTTTTGGTATTTTTTGAGTATTAAAATGCAATCAAGCACTCAAACAATATTGCTGTAGATGGTAGAAAATAGAAAACTCTCAACATGCGTTGTTTTTAAAAGCTAACATTGAGCATTTATCTCTGTTTTGCTACCTAAAAAATAGAACAGTGGAGTACATTGTATAGCTGTCACGGAGTGTCTCATTTATAACGACATGTATTACTCATAACCCAAAAGGGGCTTAAGTTAGCAACGTGGCGTCATATCAAGCTATTCATGAAAATGCACATAAAGTACAATAATTTTATTTGGAGATTTCTACAAGACTATGTAGATGACTTAAGAAAACCATTCATGGAGCCCTAATTTCAAATTGATAAAACTTTTTTCTGGTAGAGCAAATTAGGTGCCATCATGCATCAGTTGCGTAAAAGAGCTATAATAGTTTCAATATCTATTATCATGTTACTATCTGAACTTCCAAAAGGTAGATATCTATCTTTAACTTTGAAAGATGGTGTAATTATAAAGGGAGTGTTGAAGCATAGAGAGGAATATAAACTATTTACCTGGCCAGCATATGTTCGTTGGAAAGGGCTTTTTTCTGAATTCCACTGCAAAAACCAATGAAAGACATATTAAATTAAAAATAAACTTAACTTTATAAGAATCTAAACAATATTAGTGTAAAAAGGCAAAACAAACGGAAACAATTTCCACCCAGCCAGGTGGAATCGACAGGAACACTGCAGAAACGTTGCTATATGTAATTAGTGAATATTAGCCAGGTGGAATCGATAGGAACACTGCAGAAACGTTGTTATATGTAAATAATGAAAATAAAATTGCAGTCTTCATGCTTCTTATCTGTCGGTAGGATTATTAAGCATGATCTTTTAAATCAAACTCACCTTATCAGTCTTATCACCTAAGCCCTTTACATAGATAACTAACTTATGTCTAGTTGAAGTTTCCAATAGCCAACTCAGTGCACATGACAGATTACTATAACTGAAAAGGTGTAAAGTTAATGGTCTGTCTATGATAACTATAAGCTTTAGAACTTAAATGAAACAAATTGTAGCATCCTGATCTATTCAGTTCAGAATACACAAGTATATATGCGACGAAAACCTGAGCGCTTCATATTAGATTTTGGATACATAACAATATATAAAGTCGCTTATACCGAGATATTAGATTTAGGATAAATTTTAGGGTTCAAAAAGACTCTAGTTTCAGAACATAACATAAAACAGTTGCAGAGATTGAATTGATGAATTTGATTCATGACCAAATACCTTTAAGCACCAGCACGTTATACAAATTACATTTTGCTGCATATAGCTCTCTTCAAGTCATTTAATAAAAAAATCATCCTTTATTAACCTCCATAGCACAAAAACCAAATTGATTTTGGGACCTTAGACTCATCCTATGTTGCATGATGTGATTATGATGATGATACCGATCCATGATACAAGTCTAAAACTCAGTATTTCCTTTCTTCTTCTTCTTCTCCTTCTTCTTTTTGTAGCCAATTTTAATTTTGCATAATCTAGTGGTGTCATTCACGTCTGCCATTTCCCTTTTTTGTAGCCAGCACATTGCGCATTACTGGTAAACTCCAGACAAGTTTGCCAAAATACATTGTCTAAATCGTTGATGATTATATGAAACGTTGTTTGACTTGAAGTTCACAGATGATGGTATCCTAACAACATTTTCTTATCTATTTATTCTCTTTCCCTTATAAGACATATCAGGTACCCTTACCCCTAAATACAATCTAAAAAGTTCAATATGTTGTGGTGAATATGTACACTTACACTCTCTAACCAAAGAAAAAGTCATCATAACAGGTCTATTTGTATAATATTATATACATCCTACATGTTTTAAACCCTAGTTTCCAGGTTCTGCCGTATAATTTGCAACCTACAGGTACAATTTACCACAATTATCACTATTGTCCAGCATAAAAACATATAACACAGGAAGAACACATATTAATTTGTTCTACATAAACAAACTTAAGTTCATACAAGTTTTGATTCTTTATAATACGAATTCATAACAGAAAAAGGAGCAAAAACAGTGAAAAAGTAATATATAAAATATACAAACCATAGAAATCAATGAATTTTTATTGAATGTTATAATAATCATTTTACCTGCAATGTGTTTGAAGATTGATCAACGAATCTTACTTTCGAAAGAAGAAACTTAGATTTTTGATTGAAGAACGACTTATTTCAGCTGTTTAGCGCAATCTTAGAATCTGATTGCAGTTCCGTCGTATCTCCACCGTGTTTTCCGTCGTATCTCCGCCGTGTTGCCACTTGAAGAGATTTGATTTTAGTTGTTTAATGCAATCGGAGAACCTGATTTGATCTCCGTCGTATCTCAGCCTTTCTCCGACGAAACCCTAGCTGATTCAAATCAGGGGGAACTTTGTTTTTGTATGCGCGTGTTTCTTTTATGTAATTTGACAATATTGCCCGTGTTCCCTAGTTCCCCACTTTTTTTGTGTTCCCCAATGAACCCTCCCCAACATATTTAATATGTATTTAAATAAATATAAAACATATAGGAATGGTTTCTTCTGCACACGGCTTGATAAGAAGTTTGATAGGTGCAAACGATATCTAGGACATTTATGAAAGTGCGGAATTCAATTACAAATGTAGTGTAATGTTCAGGATTCAAATATAACTTTTGGTATAAATTTTGATAGCACTTCGTTACAGCTTGTCACTTTTACAAAAGCTTTCCAATCTAAAGTTATGAGCTCATGCGCTTGAGATCACCTATTTATAGGCCTTAGTCATCCGTGCACATGACTCCTGCATTCAGAGGTCCTCATACGTGCATAGGACTCATGCGCACGTATGAGTCCTTTACATTTCAAAATTAAACTAACTTAACGATACTACTACCCTATAAACAAAATGACACGTACAAAAGACGCAGGCCTTAGATATAAAGTGTACCTCATGGATATGATCAGCTTATTGGAAATGGTCAAACAACTATTGACCTAAATGTAAAAGCACTTACAGAGGGTAAAAAACAACTATTTGAGATAGTTCAAAAACTGCTCATCACAAAAGACCATTGCCAAAGGGATGATACAATGGAAGAAAGTACCAAATCCAAAGCAAACAAAACTTTGGATTCTCTGCAAAATTAACCACTTTCACAGTCTGTAGGGAACATATGTTGGCAATTTAAAAGTGCAAACACAGGTTTCCCTAGCACACATCTCCAACTGAATAAAACTTGAAAATATTCTCTGAAAATTTAACAAAAATGATTTCTCAATAAAACATTAATCTGTTATTTTCAAAAATTCCAAAATACCTTTTCATTTCTCAAAAAGACTGTTCAAAAATCACCAAAAACAAAACTCTATTCAAAGGAGTGAAACATCTGTTTCAGGGTTCAAAACTTTGTTTGACTATAGTCAACTAGTGTTTGCAACACAAAGCCTCTAATTAATTATCCACTATTTGACTAAAAAGGTCAACCTTAACCATTGTTTTGCAAAAGTAACCACTGTTTGCTCTACAAAACTCTGTTTTTAACCCAACAGTGGTTTCAAACATCTGCTTCCATCCATCTGTTGACCACAACCAAAAAATGTACCAACCACTGTTTTATATTCTAACATCTGTTGATAACGAACAGAGTTTTCAAAATCTAAAACAGACCTTACATTCCTCCATCAAAGGGTTTTCTAAATGGGGCCCAACTTTTATGAAAACAGAGCTTTGCTTTGTTTTGTTTTGTTTTGACAACATAGAGGCCTGACACGTAACTCAAAAAGTGACCTTTGTCCACGTCAGCATCCCTGTTCATAAAACCCTATATAAACCCTTGCCAAATAGAGTTTACATCTGTCACAACCCCCGACCACACCCTGGATGGGAGCCATGAATTATCAAGCGATACCGGTGGTTATTTTGAAAATATTGCAGCGGAAAATTTCATCAGGAAAGTGGGTTAGGAAAAATACCAGAGTTTAGAAACATCAGGTTTTATTTATTAAACAGATGAGAATAAAACCCATGCTTTACATAAGTAGCTTTAATAGGGAATAAACTCGAATACATAAAACAATGTTTCTTAATTTACTTGATAAAATAAACCACTTCTTTAAGCCTTTCGATGTCGTATCACAACTGTTATTCAGATCTACTATAATCATCTGAAACATGTTTAAAAACATTTTATCTTCATTCATTTGCATAAAAAGGCACATTGTTATAATTATAGTATCAAGAGTTTTTACATTTGTTTATATCTTACTATTACCCAAAAGTATTTGTCACTAGGCAGTTCCTATGACTGTGGTCATATCACTTTTGATCATTCTCTCAACTAGTGTAACTTATCAAGTAGTGTATACAAAACCCCACATACTGACAGTAATTTTAGTAAGACTACAAAGACTTGATCACTGTAAATACAAGTAGAAAACATTTAGGGTTTTGAAATGCTTTTTGATAAAAGAGAATGACTCACCTTGTTAGTATATAGTCTTGATTTAACAGGCCTCCTGGTTCTAAGTCTTCTGATAACTAAGCATATACTGTTATAGTTCTGAATCTTCTGATGATTAAACATCTTTTTTGATAGTAAGTTTATAGTTATGAGCTTTTGGATAGTTAAACATAAAGTTTAACAGAGTAGAATATGTTTAGTGTAAAACCAGATCAAACCTAACGATGGTCACGAGATCAGAACCATAACGTAAGCCAACAAAGTATAGTCTTATTCAGACAACACTTTGGCATTCGTTAGTTGGTTCCCAGATTGATCAGACAGAATATCATATAAGTGATTATTTTTTTGAACACCAACGTATAGAGAGAAGAAGAAAAGAAATGAATAAGGAAGAATGAAGTCCTAGGCTCCTATTTATAGGTAAGGTAGATTCCTTTCTTAGCTAGGAAGTTTTCTTACTTATTTAAGTTTCCATAACCGCTAAGTTTTCTTAACTGCTAAGTTTACTTAACCATTAAGTTTACTTAACCACTAAGTTTACTTAACCACTAAGTTTACTTAACCACTAAGTTTACTTAACCACTAAGTTTACTTAACCACTAAGTATTTTGGTTTAGCAGCCCCCTTGTTATGAGTTCTAATTTCTAGATACAATGGATCTCGTATTAGTGTATTAACTCAATTCAACTTTAACGATAATCACGAGATCAAAAACCACAATGAATGATAAAGTATAGCTATATACAGGCAGCAGTTAAACATCCGCTGGATCGGTTTCAATCAATCGGATAAAGTATCGTACCAGTGATTCGAGTTAGCATGCTGATTACGAGTAGAGGTTTATAACTCGGGTATAATAGCAGCAAATCAGAGTGAAAGAAAAGAATAGTTTTGAGCAAAGTTGAATGCTCAGTGAACGTCCCTTATATAACAGATTTTGGAGCTCGTCGCGTCGCGCGACCGAATTTGTGCTAAGCCTTCGCGTAGCTCGAAGGGCCTAGGCTAGGGCATAGGTGTCATGAGTCACCACGTAGGCATGCCACGTGGCTACCATGTGGTGCCATGTGTCAACAGGAGATCAAAGGGCCGTCGCGTCGCGCGACCGCATACCGTTTCCACCATCGCGTTGTGCGATGTGACCTAAGTCAGGGTTTCTTCATTTTTCGTGCCGGTTCTCGTCGTGCGCGTTTGGGGTTTCGATTATGAATTGTCATCGGGAATATTTTTTAGAGTTGTTACATCATCCCCACCTTGTTGTAAATATCGTCCTCGAGATTTACTGAAACAAGTATGGGTATCTCCATCTTATCTTCGATTCTAATTCCCAAGTACATTCTTTTCCTCAATTTAAATCCTACTTCACCTTGACCAGAACTAATCTCGTATGCTTTGGGATTCTCATCTTTGATCTATGAAGGTTTTTCAATGAACATAGATTTTCATTTATCTCTCAAAATCTTGAAGAGATACTACTAAACATTTATCAGCTCAGTATTTCCTTAAATTACATACATGAATATATCATGTATACATGCCATTTCTTCGCCATTTCTTCGCCATTTTTAGCTTATATGCTACTGTTCCAATTCGTTGAATAGTCCAACAAACCTTAGACTTGATTTTTCTTTCTTGTTGAGTCAGACTATTCTTTTTTTTTTCACGGGGAGACTTATTGTATCATTCTTTTTCTGATTTGAAATTCTAACGGTTTGCCGATCTCATGGCTTGATAGTTGCTTTTCTCATATTTTTGTTTAACATACTGGATGGTACTATCATCCATAAAGTGCTTTAAATGGGGCAACATTAGTACTTGCATGATAACTGTTTGGAGAATTCTTATGAGTGGCATGTGATCGTCCTACTTTTACCAATACCTATCATACATGCACTTAGAGTGTCTTTCTATGTTTGTATTGTTCCTTCACCCTGCTCATAATAAGTTGTACTTAGATTTAGTTGAGTTTTCATGGCTTTTTGAAAACTTTCCCAGAAATGGGAAGTGAAACGACTATCTCTATCAGGCACAATGGACAACAGAATTCCATGTAATGGAACTATCTCATCTACATATAGCTTATCTAATCTTTCCATATTAAAGGTTTCCTTCATTGGTAGGAATTGAGCTGACTTAGTTAGTCGATCCACAATCACCCAGATTGTGTCGTTACAATTTATTGTTTTGGGAATTTTGGTAACAAAATCCAGTGTCATCTATCCCATTTCCATACTGGCATTTCTAATCGTTGAACTAAACCTAAGGGTTTCTAATGTTCAGCTTTAACTTGCTAACAAATTAAATACTTAGAGACATAACTTAATACATCCTTTTTCATTCCTATCTATCAGTATTTCTTATTCAAACCTTGATACCTCTTATCACTTCCACAATGCATCATATACATAGTTTTATAAGCTTCTTCGAGAATCCTTTCTCATAGGTTTCCTTGAATAGGTACCCAAATTCTTTTCTTATGGAATCTCCAAATTCCATTAGTTCCTTTTTCTAATTCTTTCATTATTCCTTTTTAATCTTTCAGCACCATCCTTGATTGCTGTTTCATGGGTACTTTTTAATTGTTCCATCAGATATCTACAATTTTAATCTATGAGCATGTGTGACACTTCGGGTCTTTTTCTCGCGCGTCCGATTTGCTAAACTTAGATTTTAGTGTTTTCAAATCTTTTAGAATTGAGGAAATACATGTTATGTGAGCTTGAAATTTTTCTTTATAAATACAATATATGGTAGTGTATATAATTGAATTTTTTTTATGTATTAAATGTTGAAGTTAATTATAATACAAATTACACTTCCTATTCTCCCACCTTTGGGCTGTGAATTCGGATTATACACCTCTGTCTCTGTTGTGGCCCAACTTAAGCCCAACACACCCCTCATACAACCCTACAAAGCTCGTACACTCAAACCTCAGTATATGAAAAAGGGTGTGCGATCCATTCTCAGAGGTATACAACCAAACCTCAGCCGATAACAAGGTATTATTGGCAGCAAAATTTTAGGGCTCCAATCCCCAAATCATTCCACTGCCCACACTCTCTCTCTCTCTAACATCCTTCTTCAAAACCTGCAACAAATATCATCTCCTTCCCTTCTTATAAACCTCCTCCTTCTTCCATTAAACCTGCAACACAAACAAAATCATACCTCAGCCGACCAATCTCCGGTGACCTCAGCTCCTCTCCGATACCACTCACACACCAGAAAAATTACGGCAACCGTTTGAAGCTCCGAGGATCTCGCTCTGTTTAGTCTGCATCGCACAATTACTTTTTTCATCCGATCATCTTCCCCACTTCCCAGGTAGGTGTTATTCATAGTTATTTATGTGTGTTCGTTAGCTGTTTAAACGTGTTCATTAGAGATTGCTCACTGTTATATGTTCCTCCTTGATGAGTGTCACACCCCAACCGCGTTAAAACAACAAACCACGGTGGAAACGTCAGGGAGTGTCGTAACAGAATCATTGTTTCACAACACATGGATAAAAGTTCTGTTTTATTGAATTAAATTTATTACATTGTATTGAAATTAGAAACAAAACATGAACAAATTAACTTCTATTGTTATTAAGTCACGAAGGCCTTGTCCATTCCTATGTGAGCATGCACCAATAACATCATCAAACATCATCAACTATGTTACCTGAAACATATGTGAAAATACGTCAGCATAAAAATGTCGGCGAGTACATAGGTTTTATGTGAGTGTCAGATTCATGGTTCGTTTTACCTTTTGAAATAACTCAAACAACTTTGTTATTCGATATTAGAAAACTTAGTTTTGTAAAATGTTTATATTGTGAATTGAAATAACCAAGTTAAAACAGATTTGTTATAGTTTATAAAACCTCGATGCTATGAATCTTAACTCCAAAACATTTGTTTATGTAGTCCCAGATCGAAAATCATTTTTGTAATAAAACTCGAACGGTTTATATTGTTAGAAAAAACTTGTAATATAACTTTGTTTTGATAACATTTGCCCAAGTGATCTAGATAACGCAACGATATATAATGTGTTAAAAGCACTTATATATAGGAAGTACCAGCGGCATATCCACCATTCTTTTAACACATTACACCCGCCCCGTTACCTAATCACTTCCCTAACCCAACGGTTCAAACAGTTCCAAACGGTTCACATCAATCAATCAGTTCCAAACGGTTTACAAGGATTAAACAGTTCAAAATGTAAAACAATGTGTCCATATGATGGATGAGCATATGCAACAAAATGTAATATATGAAAATCAATGTGCTAGCATGCTAAGTGAACATACATAGCAAAACATAATGAAATCATGTACTATATGCGTACTAATGAACATAGCAAGCATATGATATAAAAGCATGAAAAGCATGAAAGTAACAAGTAGGCACATGTGTTTCACCCCAAAACAGTTGAAAACAGTAAAAGAGGGGACTATGTACTCACTTGAGAATGCTTAGAAGTCTTGAATAACTACCAAGCAATGCTAGAGGGATCACGGAAATCAAACGGCACCTAATATAGGTAACTACATTAATAAACCGGACCTAAATCGGAAGATCAGATAGGATGAGGTTTCGTAAACCAAATTGGAACTCGTATGATATGGTTTAACAAAGCCTACATACTAAAACGGAACCTATCCTAAGTGCTTACGACCCATTACGACCCGTTTAGGTAGCTTACGCTACTTTAACGCGTCGTTCGCGCAAAGCGCGTTCGGATCGCCTAACTAGTCCTATGACAAGTATTATATGCCTAAACTTGTTTGAATATGTTGCATAATCAGTTAAATGACAAAAGTTTAAGTTACATATGCTTAAAATCCAATTATGCATGAAAAGGGCATTTTGGTCATTTTCCTAAGGCATATAAATTACCTATCATACAACTAACTAAACGAAGTGACCATAAGGTATAACCTCGGAAGGTTATTCCCTATACAACTATGGTCACTAAACATGCTTAATCGGATCCTAATGATCGACCAAACGGGTCGGGTTTGAAAGTTTAAGCGGTTGTTTAAACCGCTTATCTTACGACCCTATATAAGCACTAAACTAAAAGTGACGAGTTAAACATGTTAAAACATGTTTAACGAAGTTTGAAAACAAGTTTGATATCAAAACAAAGGGTTTTGATACCCAAGAATAGTTTGGTTGCAAAATACGCATAAATACGCATTTTGACCGAAACTATGACTCGTCACTACACCTAATCAACGTGGTAATCAGTAGGTATAGTCACACGGGACTATAACCATCGTGATTACGCTCACGTTGCAAAGTTCAAGCGAACTTTGTGTTGACCATAGGCTGGTCAAAGCAGAAAGTTAAACACTATTTGACTTTTACGCTTAAAATGCATAAAAGCACGAAAGAATACTTACAAAGGGTCCAAGCTAGGAAGATCTTGATTCAAGTTGCTCAGGTATGAAGTGCTAAACCCCAACTTAGAGCAATTGAATCAGATTTGTGAGTTGCAAGAAATGAAGGTGTTGGGTATTTATAGAAATCCCACAACCGTTAGGATCGTTCCTCGCAATTCGTGCTTCGATCTTGGCCTTACACTTGGGCACATGGTTTTCAATACAAGGGGACACGAAAAACCATCAAAATCTAGCCCATAGAGTGAAAGAAACCATGTGCAAAACAAAGGAACAGCTGGGTTTTGCTGGAAAATGATTTTTGCTGATCTGGGGGTCTCTCGTGCCCCGCGTAAGAAATGGGCTTCATCTTACGCGCCCCTCCTGAGCCAATGTTTGGCAGATTGTCAAAATTGGTCCCTGCAGCCCAGAAACTTGGTTTTTGATGCATTTTTGACACGTTTAAGCCTCGTTAACCCCATTTCAAGGCTCTAAAATGAAGTTAAAGTATAGGGAGCTTAAAATATGTACAAAAATATTTTAATGATTACATAAATTTTTGGATGTCCGGATATATTCAGAACGTAAGATATGCGCGAAAATGCAAACTTGTGCACTTTTTGACGCTTTTAGTCCCTATTTGACCCAAAAGTTTATTTTTGCGCACCAAACACCTCAAAGCCTATTTCTAAGCTATGTAAAGGATATTTAGGGCATATTTAACTTATGATCAAGTTCCAGAATGTTCGATACCATTCGATTCAGTATACTTTGGCAGTTTGATTCAAATAGTCCCTGCGATCGAATAAACTTGATTTCGACACACCAAACCCTCCAAAACTTATTTCTAAGTTATGTAAAGGTTATTTAAGGTATGTTAAGCCCATGTCATTATTCCGGAGTGTTTGTCGCATTAAACTGATTACATTTATGCATCAGTTCGCGTATAACTTTCCAGAAAGTGTTTTAGAGCTCGAAATCGAACAAGAATTGATATGTGCAAATGATACACATATTTATACAAATCCCAAGTATGAAACACAATATTTCATTGATCTAATATTTGTTTGATGGTCGCAGAGGCACAGATGTCACAATGAGTGAGTGAGTTTGTGTCGTATTTAAAGTGAGCATGTGATAGTATGATACCATGTTGGTGATGAAATGATATTCGAATTTGCTCTGTGCATATAAATGATTTTGTTCATGTTTTATTAATGATAAAACCATGTGATAGTAGGATGCTGGTTCTTTGAATGTTTAGAAATTAAGGCATGATGTTGTTTTATGCAACTGAGGATGATTTATAGGTCTAGGGAATGATATTAGCTGATTGTTTCAAGAAATTGACAAGAATTTTAGGCAAACATTTAAAAAGAATCTGGGTTTTTGAAAGCTTGGTTCTGTGTTAATGGTGGGTACAATCACATGTGCGTATGGTACAACTTCAATGTGGCATGAATTGAAAATTTGTATCTTATGTGAGTTTTGTCGTATTTAGTTTGATTTAGAAAATAAAAGGAATGTGGGATGTTAACATCTGACCACACATTAAATAGTTGGGTCCCACCACTACATTTCGGACACTTTTTTATTTGGTCGTACAATTGTCTCAAACGTACACTGAATTTGGAACATGCACATGCACCCCATTACACTTTAAATTCAGTCGCACAGTTTTGTTCCAAATGCACACTAGATTTTTTGAACATGCATAACACTATTGGATCGGTTTTGTTTGGGCTGCATGTATCCCGTTTAGGCCGCACATGGGTGGCTTGGCCATACACCTGATTCTAACCACCACTTGATTTGCACACTTTATTTGTAGTCGCACAAATAATGTGAACCGTACACTAACCTTATTTTGTTGGGCGTCACCCGTCTTGGACTCTCTATGCACAGTGGGCCACACATTTGGAAAACCCATGTGTTCAAGGAAATTAGTCGCGCAATAAAAGATTAGATCATGTTCTTGTATATTTCAATCGCACACTTCATGAACCTACTATGTATAAGCACTTAGAGACCTACTTGATTTCAATACATGTGCAACATACGTGATCTATTTTTATACATGATTACTTGACTTAATAATGTGTATGAAATACGTGATTTTATTATATACAAGCCTAATGCGTGGTGACCTTAATAGGACAAGGTTATTCAAATTAGGATAATTACTCTATCAGGCCGAGCAATCAAAGGTGAGTTCACACCTAAACTAAACGCTTGTATTCTCAATGATTTGGGAACTTCGCTCACACCAAGGTAACGGTGTGACAACTTTATAAAACTCTTCAAGCATGCACTCCCAATGGTTTGGGAGCTACCATACTAAACAAAACTTTACCAAGGAAAGTCCCTTAAACTTATACCAATTAATCCCGGGGAGCGAACGAGATATTAGTTAATAGCGCTATTAGGTTTGACAACATCACACCGTACGGGGAGCCAGGCGTGAACTATTATCTGGATATCGGGTCAATGACGGTAGACATTGACCTAAGAGGGCAAACAACAACTACGTGAAAGTTTCGGTACTACATAGTTTAGTTGCTCATTATGGGATGGATTTCCGACAACATGTTTTGATAACATGGTAACTCAAAAGACGAATGTTTTTGGATAACGTGAAAACCTTTTTGAAAACCGTGAACTCGCCAACTTTATGTTGACACACTACTGTATGCTTGCAGGTCCGTAGATGCTGTGCTGGAGTCTGCTTGGAGCGTTGTGGTGGTCGTCTACTATCTATGTTTTCATGCTTCCACTAAACCTTTGAACTTTATATATTAACTATGTTTGGAACTTTATTTCAAAGTCTTATTATGTTTTAAACTCTAATGCTATGTCACAAATTATGTCGATGATGGTTTTATTTTACTTATATTAAATGTTCGATGTAATTGGTGGCTTGATCCTGGGCAGTCACACGCCTCGCGGTGATACTCCGCACGTGGGATTTGAGGGTGTGACAGATTGGTATCAGAGCCATCAGTTATAGTGAACTTGGTTTTAAAAGAAAAAGTCTTTTCGAAAAAACCAAACTATAACATGTTTTATACCATGGTTGCAAAAATCGCTAGGCGCTCCCTAGTCGGTCGACCGGGGAGTTGAGATTAATCGGCATAGGCGGAGAGTACTCGGGGAGTACTCGGACATGTTAAATTATAAAGAAAATAGTTTTTGGAAATTAAATATATGTCTAATAACATAAATTTACTAATATTTATAACAAAATACGTGAAAATGATATTCATTATTTAATATGATAGTCATATAAATTATGTTTTATTATTTTTTAAGTCAAACTCGGTCCGAATTGACCTACTAGATCCAATTTTGGCCGAGTTTGACCGCGTTTGATCGGTTCCGAGTAATTAGGCGGAGTTAGAGAAAGTCGCCTCGGCAGCCTACCTTGTAGCGACTACTCGGGGAATACTCGGCCTTGGAAACCTTGTTTTACAACCATGTTTTATACTAAACGATCCGCGACGACACCACACTCCAAGGGCAAGACTCACCGCGTTAAGACTGCTTAGCATAAGTGTATGCCTACTTACTGCTTGCTTAATCTACTACTACTCAGCATAAGTATATGCCTACTTGCTACTTGCTTAATGTATTACGTGATAGTGTACTTAGTAATGCATTATACTACTTATTTGATTTAATTGAAAGCAACGCTTAGAAGTCTATGTGTCATAGATAGATATCTTTCCTACCTTACTTCTCTCGATCTTCCCGATATCATTCTCATACTGTGTTTTCTGGATGTGAAGTGTCACACCCCCAAAATCCACCTGCGGAATACCACCGCTTGGAGGCGTGACCGACCAGGATCCAGCCACCAATCATATTGAACAAGCATGTAAGTGATTATAAAAGTCCAACCAATACAATTGGTGTCCAAACAAAACATAGTTAAGTTGCAAGCGGAAGCATAACGTTTAAAACCATGACATAAGTTTAATTGTTTCAAAGTTTAACATGGCACGCATCTGTCCATGTCCCACAACGACCCTCCTCCATGCAAGCTCCAGCTAAGTACCTATTGACCTGCAAAGCATGTAGTAACGAGTCAACAACAAGTTGAGTGAGTTCACGGTTGGGTGATTGTTTTAAGTTGTTCTGAAAACAGTTTCCTTTATCTGGCATCCTGCCGTGGGGATTACCCCATAGTTGAAAACGTGATTTGTTTAACCCAATTACTCTGGCAATCCAGCCGTGGGGGCTACCCCGTGTTAGTTATCTGGCATTTCGGCCGTGGGGGCTACCCCATGTATACACTAGACTCGTTACCATATCGACTACTGACGTTAGTCATGTTTATGTGCCCTTAGCGTCGGTGTCTATCATCACCGACGTGCCATAGTCCATTAGTTCACGCCCGTCCTCTGCGGCACGGTGTGAGGTTTGTCAAACCTAAATAGCGCTATCTAACTAATGACCCGCTCGCCATTGGCCCGGCGATTAAGTCGATATAAAAAGGAGGGACTTCGTGATAGAGTTTTGGTCTAGTACGAGTTATCTGTCCATGAGGACGAGGAATTACATTCCTGAACCAATGCTGTCCTACCCAAGAAGGACGAGGAATCCATGTTCCTTAACCCCATTCCCAACCCCTGGGAATCCCATGCTTTGTAGAGGGTGTGAACTCACCTTGGTTTGCTCGGCAGATACACAGAAAGGTCAATCAAGTTGTAAGTGGTCAACTACGTCCTAACATAGATACCATTCAAGTCAGGTTCAAACCGAGTAATGCACGTATATTTCTACACGTATACTAGCACATTGCGTACAAGTATTTCTCATGGCAGTCCAATTACATTGCACATCATACACAATTAACAATACACATAAAGTCCACATATTCGGCCCACTTACTTAGGCCTGTAACCATGCAGGTCCATACATAATCAAGTGGTCTCGAGTCGAGACTATAGGTCTCGAGTCATACCTACGAGTTCTCGAGTCGCAACTGCGAAGGTCTCGGGTCATACATGTACTGGTCTCGAGTCGCAACCGGACCCGCAACCATGGTCTCGAGTCATGATGTTTTGTGTGCTGATAATGCGTGGTCTCGAGTCGAGACTAGAGGTTCTCGACTCGCAACTTGTGTCGCAACCGTGGATCTCGAGTTATCATCAACATGGTCTCGAGTCGAGACCAAGGGTCTCGACTGGCACACCTGCTGAATGTCTGCGCATGTACTAACCAATACAATTTCGATTTCATGTAGCCATGTACTATCCAACCACAATTCATAAACATGTTTTCTTGTCTATTACTTACCAAAAACGGATCAAACAACAAGTTTTTCAAATATTCAAGGCACATTCATAGCATATTCATGCTGTTCATCATACATTCAAATAGTTCATCATGATCATTCAAACTTGTTCATCATATTTTAGGGTTTTTGGCATCAATCACAATCATAACATGAACAACAATCAAAACACTTGAACATACTCATCTAATGGTTTCAAATCATCACATAACACCTAAAAATCGATTCTACACTAATCCGATTTCTATATACATGTAGCCTTTTAACAAGCATTCGATTTTTAGCACAAGAGTATACAACCGATTAACATGGACATTATCTAATACACATATGCAAGCCGATTCCATGAACATCAACAATTAATGGTTTAAATCACATTCAATCACAAGATATCATTACCTCATCATGCAATATATCCGAACTCAAGATAGGCTAACCGATTATCATCATCATACACATCCGATTCACAAGCACATCATCATTGTACAAACTATTCTAGTTAAATCATGTCATCCATAACATCTAACAACAAGCATCATAAAACACTAACCGGTTGATGAGGAGTATGTGAAGGAGGGTAGGTTTGTTGTCCGAAAGTTTCCGAGTGAAGAACACAAGCAAATCCGAGAGCTTGGCTTGCTACTCTTGATCCGACACAAGGTAAGAGGATGGTGTTGCTAGGGTTCTAGTGAGAGGAAGGGAGAGTGTGTGGGTTGCTCAAAAATGGTAATGTTGGCTAACAACAAAGGTTATATACTAGCTTCAAGTTGATGTTCACTTAATCGAGTGGGGTAAAGAGGGACATGGCCCAACCGGCCCAACAGTTACACTATTCACTCGAGACCGCATGGTCTCGAGTCGGGTTCTTGTGTCTCGGGTCGCATACATACAAGCATACATATAAACATAACACATAATCACATAGGATGTTCACTTATATCATTACACCAACAAGTCAACTAGTCACATAACGTTCAAGCATGTTACATCAAGACACAATGAAGGGTTCTAAATTACGAGTTGTCACATGAAGACAATGAGCGGACGCGGAAGAGGCAACATCAACATGACTCAGGATCAGTTTACGAACTTGATCAACACTGTGGCTGCAGCCCACCCTGGAGGTAAACCAGTCGTCCTAGGATGTTTGGATCCTACTCTCGAATCGACTTACCGATCTTTAATCTGTTCACTTCGTATTATGCAGTGGTGCAGCCTGCACCCGCTCAGCCACGTGTTTGCACTTTTAAGACTTTCATGGATTGCAAGCCTCTTACTTTCAATGGTACTGAAGGAGCTGTAGGCCTTCTATATTGGATTGAAAAGACTAAATCGGTGTTCGAGATGTGCGAATTCCCTACTGGCAACCGAGTGAAGTTTGCTGCTGGAACTCTCGAAGGAAATGCGCTCACCTGGTGGAAAGCGCAAGTTCAGATGCTTGGGTTGGTAGTTGCCAATGCCACTCCTTGGGATGATTTCAAGGACCTAATCAAGGAGGAGTACTATCATCGTGATGAGATCCATAAGCTAGAGGTTGAATACTATGAACTGAAGATGGTGGGATCCAAAATTGAAGCTTACACCAAGAGATCTAACGACTTGGCCGCTCTCTGCCCCCAACATGTCGCAGCCTGCCTACAAAAGGATTGAGCTTTATCTGAAGCAGTGGCGGATCCATGAATTTTTTCTACCAGGTTCCTTTAGTTAGATTTTCACTAATTCTCACTATTTTTTTAAATCATATAAAATTTCCACTATTTTTTCATTTTTTTCCAAATCGAGGGGGTTCCCGGGAACCCCCAAAACACCCTTGGATCCGCCACTGATCTGAAGGGACTGGTCCCTGACATTCAAAGTTTGGTGACTGCAGTCAATCTCACCTCAATTCAGCAAGTCATTCGTCTAGCACACCGCCTCACCGACCAGGCTGTCGAACAAGGAAAACTATCCAAAAGAATCAGCACTACTACTGATGTTTTTGGAGACAACAAGCGCAAGTGGGATAGCAACAAGAATCCCAACTCCTCACAGCCCCAAGCTCAACAAAGGAAGACCGATGGAAACAAGGGTCCTAACCAGCAAACTGGTGGTTACCAAGGAAACCAACCCAAGTGCAAGCAGTGCAACATGCATCACTATGGGCAGTGTGACAAGAACCGTTGCCAGCGGTGCAACAAAGTGGGACATGTAGCCAAGGATTGCAGGAGCTAATTCTTAGTGAAGCAAAACCAAAGGCCCCAGCAGCAGCAACCGCGGGGTAATGACAAGGGATGTTTTCAGTGTGGGGCCAAGGGGTACATCAAGAAGAATTGCCCGCAATGGAACCAAATCCGCAACAACAACTTGGGTAGGGGAAACAACAATAACAACAGGAATAGAAACAATGGTGACAATGGCGCAAGAGGATGCTTATTTGTGATTGGTGCAGGAGAAGCAAGGAACGACCCCAACGTGGTAACGGGTAAGTTCCTACTCGATGATCTTTTTGTTTCCGTTCTATTTGATTCTGGAGCCGATGCTAGTTACGCATCATTAAGTATTATTAAGAAGCTTAAGTCTCCGCCAACTTCTTTGAACGCTAAGCACATCGTCGAATTGGCCAATGGTAGAAATATAGAGGTTACCCACATCATTAACAATTGTAAACTTGTTCTGTCTGACCAAGCTTTTTCTATCAATCTCTTTCCAATTACTCTTGGGAGTTTCGACGTTGTTATCGGGATGGACTGGTTATCCCAACATCGAGCTAAAATACTCTATCAAGAGAAGATTGTCGACATTCCTCGTTCTTTCGGCAAGCCTCTTGTTATTTAAGGCGATAAAAGTGGTGCTGTTACGGGCATAATCTCATTCTTGATGGCCCAAAAATGATTATGAAAAGGGAATACCGCTATCCTAGCTCTTGTCACCGATACTCAAGCAGGGGAAAAGAAGATTGAAGATATTCCTATCGTTCGTGACTATCCCGAAGTATTCCCTGAAGAATTACCTGGTCTTCCACCCCATCGTCAAGTTGAATTTCATATAGAGCTAGCCCCTGGAGCAGCACCCATAGCTCGTGCACCCTATCGTCTAGCCCCAACCGAATTGGAGGAACTCTCTACGCAATTGCAGGAACTGCTGGATAAAGGCTTTATTCGTCCTAGCTCGTCACCTTGGGGAGCCCCAGTACTCTTTGTCAAAATGAAGGATGACACTTTTCGTATGTGCATCGATTATCGCGAGCTGAACAAGGTAACTATCAAGAACCACTACCCACTCCCACGCATCGACGATCTATTCGACCAGCTGCAAGGGTCGAGTTATTACTCCAAAATTGACCTACGATCAGGTTATCACCTGTTGAGAGTCCGTGATGAGGACATCTCAAAAACTGCTTTTAGAACTCGTTATGGTCATTACGAATTTCTTGTCATGCCTTTTGGAATGTCAAACGCGCCTGTGGTTTTCATGGATCTTATGAACCGAGTGTGTAAACCCTATCTCGATAAGTTTGTTATCGATTTTATTGACGACATTCTGATCTACTCGAAGAGCCAAGAGGAACTCAAGCAACACGTGCGTCTTATTCTAGAACTTCTCCGTAATGAACAGCTCTATGCCAAGTTCTCGAAATGTGACTTTTGGCTTCGTGAAGTCCATTTCCTCGGACACGTGGTCAATGAAGCTGGGATTCATGTTGATCCAGCTAAGATTGACTCCATCAAGAATTGGCCTGCACCCAAAACTCCGATCGGAATCTGTCAATTCTTGGGTTTGGAGGGTTACTATCATAGATTCATTGAAGGTTTCTCGAAGATCGTGCAACCTCTTACCACTCTAACTCAGAAGAGTGTCGCCTACAAGTGGGGTGATGCTCAGGAGTTCGCCTTCCAGCAACTGAAGGAAAAACTATGTATTGCACCTATCCTCTCGTTACCTGACGACACCGACGACTTCGTTGTTTACTGCGACGCATCCATACAAGGGCTTGGATATGTACTGATGCAGCGTAAGAATGTTATAGCTTACACCTCACGATAACTCAAGATTCACGAAAAGAACTACACTACTCACGACTTGGAACTGGGAGCCGTAGTGTTCGCACTCAAGATATGGAGACACTACTTGTACAGTACCAAATGTACGATTTACACCGATCACAAAAGTCTCCAGCATATCTTAGATCAAAAGGAATTAAACATGCGTCAACACCGATGGGTTGAACTTTTATATAATTACGAGTGCGCTATCAAGTATCTCCAGGCAAGGTAAACGTTGTGGCCGATGCCCTTAGTCATAAGGACACTAAACCAAAGCATGTGTGTGCGCTTCAACTTACTATCCACTCAAATCTTCCTGAACAGATTCGTGATGCTCAAGCCGAGGCACTAAAGGAGGAAAACCTGCTAGCAGAATCACTGCGTGGAATGGAGAAACAACTTGAAAGCAAGGATGATGGCGTCTACTACTTCATGGAACGTATCTGGGTTCCACACTATGGGAATCTTCGAGAGCTTGTAATGGATGAAGCTCATAAGTCTCGCTACTCGATACATCCTGGATTTGATAAAATGTATCACGAACTTAAGACCTTGTATTGGTGGCCAAACATGAAAGATATTATAGCGAAGTATGTTAGCAAATGCTTGACTTGCGCCAGAGTTAAGATCGAATACCAGAAGCATCTAGATTACTTCAGCAACCTGAACTGCCAGAATGGAAATGGGAACAAATCTCCATGGATTTTGTTACTGGCTTACCAAGATCACAAAGTGGGAATGACACCATCTGGGTAATCATAGATCGCTTAACCAAGTCTACACACTTCATTGCGATCAAAGTAACAGACAAGTATTCGAAACTTGCAGCCATCTTTTTGAAGGAAATAGTTGCCAGGCACGGAGTGCCAATTTCTATCATCTGCGATCGTGGCCCACGTTTTACATCTGAGTTATGGCAAGCTACACATAGATCCTTTGGCTTACGCTTAGACATGAGCACTGCTTATCACCGGCAGACTGATAGTCAAACTAAACGTACCATCTAGACACTCGAGAACATGCTGAGAGCATGTGTTATTGATTTTGGTAATGGATGGGAAAGGCACCTACCGCTGGTAGAATTCTCTTATAACAACAGCTACCACACTAGCATTCAGGCAGCTCCATTTGAGGCATTGTACGGACATAAATGCCGTTCTCCTTTGTGTTAGGCGGAAGTTGGCGAAAGCCAAATTACCGGCCCAGAACTCGTAGTCGACACAACAGAAAAGATTGCCCTGATCAGAAAACGCATTGTAACACCCTAGTTACTAATTAACGATTTTATGTGTAAATACCAACAGTTAGATGTGTAGCTAAGACTACACATACTATAAAAATACGGGTTTATTAAATTTTTTACAAATCACATGTTATTCTACATAACGTGGTTGAATTCGTTGTTTAAAATTTACAACGTGGCAAAGTGCGGAAGCATGTATCTATATCGTGTTCGGTTCTTCGTTGAGCTTGATCATCTTCCGGCATCCAAAGTGTACCTACATTTCATAAATATGAAATGCTTTAGTCATACGGGGTTTAAAACGTGTCTAAACGAATCCGGGAATTGAAACTAATTAAAATATATTTTATTACTGGGTCCACCGTAAATTACGGTGGGTACCGTAATTTACGGTAGCCCCTAAAAGTATATTCTTCCACCGTAACTCAGTAGAAACCCACCGTAACTATGTCAGCTCCACCGTAACTTACGGTGGCACCATAAGTTACGGTGGTCCCTGCATTCCTTCTTTCTATTTTGCCGTTTAATGACACGAAAACTTTCGTATCTTTCCAACCGCTTGTCCGTTTGACCTACCGTTTCTTCCTACGTGATTGTAATTTGATTCTCCACCTTATGGAGTTAAAATCCAACCTCCGGTTTTACAAAATTTTAGACTTTTAAGTCTTCGGCTTATTTCCCTTTTTACCAACTTTTGACCCGTTCTATTTTTATCAAACAAACAAGTTTGTTTGACCTTTATTTCCCATAAACCTATCAAGTTCAAAAATGTTTAACATAATAGGTTTCAAATTACAGGTTTATATACCTTCTTAAACCCATTTTCACTCATATGCTCATTTTGACCCGTTAAGGGTATTTATGCATATTCTAAGCACCAATCTCTTTCATTCGTTTCTAAATACATATGCCCACATTTCTTATCAAATGACCTCCTACCACAACTATATTTGTGGTGGATTCAATGTGGTGATTTATATATTCCAAATTACACACTTCAAATCATTATTTTACGGCAAAGACTCTTTATAGAGACTTTTGACCAATAATTTACGTCTTTTGCTTTTCTTACTTATTCAAAGTATTTATTTCATCCTATCGTTTATTTCCAAACAACCTTTATGGTTCGTTTGCTCAATTTCACTTACAAGGGTGTTTTAGTCAATTTTAGTCCTTCATTTACGACGAAGGACTATTAGTACTTGTTTGATCCCAAATTACGACCTTTTAACTATATTCTTGTTTAGAAATCAATATGTTTCTAAAACACCTTAATCATAACTCAATTTATTCGCTTTACCTAAAAGATAACCGAATATCTTATTTTAACCTTGTCTAACTGTTATAGAACTCCAATTTCTACATGATGAGTTGTATCATTATACATACCTGACTCGGGTCAATATATTGACCCGTTTTAATACCTTGCCTTAGTGGCTGCTAAGTGATAGCGCTGTAAACATCCATATGCTATTTATTCCCTAAAATCATACAACTCGACAACCCATTAGTCGATATTGTCAAAGGGTGATTATTTCACCGTTTGACCCGTTTGGTCTCTATGACCAATTACTAGCGAGGTGACATTTATTACAATTTTACCCTTATTGGTTATCATGATTTACCTTATATGGTAACCTTTAAAATTAGATATTTCATTCGTCACAACATGATCGAATTACCGATTTAACTCATTTTTAACCATCAATACGGTTTCTTATTCTATTTGGTTATCTTGTTCCGTACGACTACACGCCGGAACACCATATCTCAATTAAGCATTTATCTTATTCGTAATTAATACGACAAAGAACATTATAAGATTTATGACTAGTGTAAGCTATACTTACCTTGCATCCAAGCCACGCTTTTCTTTTGTACTCGATCCGTTTGACCCGCTTCCTCCACAAGCCTCCACCTAGCTCGTTAAGCGTCAAACTATAATCATAATTCGTAAGATGGTTAGTTTAGTCATTATAAATCATGACTATTCCCACCTTACGTTTTTCGTATAAAAATTAGTATTCATCATATTGTAGGTCGGTTTGACTTTTTAAAAGTCAAATCGCCAATTATCACATATGATTGCACTATCAAGTTCACAAGACTCAATTAGGCACATTATCAACACTTAGTGAGCATCATCTTTTGAGACGCCAAATTAACTAACATGTCATCCAATTCCTACCTCAAGTAATAATAAATTAACATGTAAATTTCAGTTATTATAAGCATATACACACTTTGACCATCAAAATCATGGTTTTAACTCTTATGTCAAGACCCACTTCTAGTCACTTATGAACTCTTAACAAAATCTCTAAGTTGTTCAAGTAGTTCATTCATATGAATTAGTATGATGTTTATAAACACCAATAGAACATCAATTTCATTAAATTATCCAAAAACCCATTTCAAGTCATGTATGTTCAACACCCAACTTGCAAATTGTTCAAGTATCTTGTTTCTACTAGCAACTATGATGATTTTAAACATGTGTACATCATCATCTTTACTACATAATCAAAACCCACTTGACACATGAGTGTATGATCATGAATTCACAACCATGAACATCAATTCAACAAATACATGGCTAGGGTTTACTACTAGACATAGTTTCATCCCTAATTTCATCCAAACAACAAACATGCAAGCTCAGATTCGAATTCTCTAGGTTTGCTCAGAATTTCAACTAGAGATTTCTCAAGAAATTTACATACCTCGTGACTCCTTTTTCAATGGAGATCACTAATTCATACTCGGATTTTGATTTGGACTTGATTTGCCCCTTCAATTTGTTGAGATTGTTTGAGCTAGGGTTTGGAGCTTCTTGCTCCTTCTCCTGGACTACTTCACGCACGCACACATACCTCAAGTGTGTGTGTGTTGTGTTATATTTTAAGTTTATAATTCCATTTTCAAGTTACCCGGCTTTGGTCCCTCGTGTTTGGTTAGTTATTAATTAGGTCATAACCTAATTATTTTCAATAATATTCCCACTTATTAACCAGGTTTAATATTCCTAGTTAACTTAGCGGGTTCGGGAATATTTATGACTAAGTTTATTTTAGGTCCCGTTAACCCAGGCCTTTTATCCATTTTATTTCTTTAAAAGCTTTTATTGACTTTTTGTTTAATATTAGGATTAATTATTTAAATCCTAATATTTACCGGGTAAATTTTACCACTAACGGTACTTTACCCGTCTTTTAGTATTAACGGAGTTTGATTACCCAAACCCGTTTTCGGGGTGTTACACACATGGTGGCAGCTCGAGACCGTAAAAAAAAGCTACACCGATAAGCTTAGGAAACCCTTAGAATTCCAGGTCGGAGACCAGGTTCTACTAAAAGTCTCACCTTGGAAATGTGTGGTACGTTTTGGCAAAAGGGGCAAGATTAATCCGCGATACATTGGACCTTTCGAAATTACCGAGAGAATCGGTAAGTGGCTTACAGACTGAATCTGCCTGACGAGATGAGTGCGGTGCACAACGTTTTTCACGTATTGAATCTGAAGAAGTGTCTGTCAAATGAAACTCTTATCTTTCCTTTTAAGGAACTCACTATTGATGATCAGCTGCGTTTCATCGAGGAACCAGTTGACATTATGGATCGGGAAATCAAGACCCTTAGGCGCAGCAAGATACCTATTGTCCGCGTTCGTTGGAATTCTAGGCATGGCCTAGAGTTTACCTGGGAAAGAGAAGACCAAATGATGCGCAAGAACCCTCAACTATTTAAAAAACAAAAATTCCAGTAATGAAGTTACTAAGGAATTTCCGGACGAAATTCCAAATTAAGAGGGGGATGATGTGACACCCCGTACGAACAACTAAGCTGTCCAGTATCCGTATACAAAATTTCGGGACGAAATTTCCAGAACTTTGGGATAATGAGACACTTCGGGTCTTTTCCTCGCGTGTCCGATTTGCTAAACAAAGATTTTAGTGTTGTTAAATCTTTTAGAATTGAGGAAATACATGTTATGTGAGCTTGAAATTTTTCTTTATAAATACAATATATGGTAGTGTATATAATTGAGTTTTTTATGTGTTAAATGTTGAAGATAATTACAATATAAATTACACTTCCTATTCTCCAACCTTTGGGCTGCGAATTCGGATTATACACCTCTGTCTCTGCTGTGGCCCAACTTAAGCCCAACACACCCCGCATACAACCCTACAAAGCTCGCACACTCAAACCTCAGTATATGAAAAAGGGTGTGCGATCCATTCTCAGAGGTATATAACCAAACTTCAGCTGACAACAAGGTATTATTGGCAGCAAAATTTTAGGGCTCCAATCCCCAAATCATTCCACTGCCCACACTCTCTCTCTCAAACATCCTTCTTCAAAACCTGCAACAAATATCATCTCCTTCCCATCTTATAAACCTCCTCCTTCTTCCATTAAACCTGCAACACAAACAAAATTACACCTCAGCCGACCAATCTCCGGTGACCTCAACTCCTCTCTGATACCACTCGCACACCAGAAAAATTACGGCAACCGTTTGAAGCTCCGAGGATCTCGCTCCATTTAGTCTACATCGCACAATTACTTTTTTCATCCGATCATCTTCCCCGCTTCCCAGGTAGGTGTTATTCATAGTTATTTATGTGTGTTCGTTAGCTGTTTAAACGTGTTCATTAGAGATTGCTCACTGTTATATGTTCCTCCTTGATGAGTGAGTGAGTTTGTGTCGTATTTAAAGTGAGCATGTGATAGTATGATACCATGTTGGTGATCAAATGATATTCGAATTTGCTCTGTGCATATAAATGTTTTTGTTCATGTTTTATTAATGATAAAATCATGTGATAGTAGGATGCTGGTTCTTTGAATGTTTAGAAATTATGGCATGATGTTGTTTTATGCAACTGAGGATGATTTATAGGTTTAGGGAATGATATTAACTGACTGTTTCAAGAAACTGATAAGAATTTTAGGCAAACATTTAAAAAGAATCTTGGTTTTTGAAAGCTTGGTTCTGTATTAATGGTGGGTACAATCACATGTGCGCATGGTACAACTTAAATGTGACATGAATTGAAAATTTGTATGTTATATGAGTTTTGTCGTATTTGGTTTGATTTAGAAAATAAAAGGAATGTGGGATGTTAACATCTGACCGCACATTAAATAGTTGGGCCCCACCACTACATTTCGCACAATTTTTGATTTAGTCACACAATTGTCTCAAACGTACACTGAATTTGGAACATGCACACGCACCCCACTACACTTTAAATTCAGTCGCACAATTTTGTTCCAAACGCACACTAGATTTTTTGAACATGCATGACACTATTGGATCGGTTTTGTTTGGGCTGCATGTATCCCGTTTGGGCCGCACATGGGTGACTTGGCCACACATCCGATTCTAACCACCACTTGATTCGCACACTTTATTTGTAGTCGCACAGATAATGTCAACCGTACACTAACCTTGTTTTTTTGGGCCTCACCCGTCTTGGACTATCTATGCACAGTGGGTCGCACATTTTGAGAACCCATGTGTTCAAGGAAATTAGTCGCGCAATAAAATATTAGATCATGTTTCTGTATATTTCAATCGCACACTTCATGAACCTACTATGTATAAGCACTTAGAAACCTACTTGATTTCAATACATGTGCAACATACGTGATCTACTTGTATACATGATTACTTGACTTAATAATGTGTATGAAATACGTGATTTAATTATATACAAGCCTAATGCGTGGTAACCTTAATGGGACAAGGTTATCCAAATTAGGACAATTACTCTATCAGGCCGAGCAATCAAAGGTGAGTTCACACCTAAACTAAACGCTTGTATTCTCAATGATTTGGGAACTTCGCTCACACCAAGGTAACGGTGTGACAACTTTATAAAACTCATCAAACACGCACTCCCAATGGTTTGGGAGCTACCATACTAAACGAACCTCTACCCAGGAAAGTCCCTTACACTTATACCAATTAATCGCGGGAGGAGCGAACGGGATATTAGTTGATAGAGCTATTAGGTTTGAGAACCTCATACTGTGCGGGGAGCCAGGCGTGAACTATTATCTGGATATCAGGTCAATGACGGTAGACATTGACCTAAGAGGGCAAACAACAACTACGTGAAAGTTTTCGTACTACACAGTTTAGTAGCTCATTATGGGATGGATTTCCCACAACATGTTTTGATAACATGGTAACTCAAAAAACGAATGTTTTAGGATAACGTGAAAACCTTTTTGAAAACCGTGAACTCGCCAACTTTATGTTGACACACTACTGCATGCTTGCAGGTCCGTAGATCCTGTGCTGGAGTCTGCTTGGAGCGTTGTGGTGGTCGTCTACTATCTATGTTTTCATGCTTCCGCTAAACCTTTGAACTTTATATATTAACTATGTTTGGAACTTTATTTTAAAGACTTATTATGTTTTAAACTGAATGCTATGTCACAAATTATGTCGATGATGGTTTTATTTTACTTATATTAAATGTTCGATGTAATTGGTGGCTTGATTATGGGCAGTCACACGCCTCGCGGTGATACTCCGCACGTGGAATTTGAGGGTGTGATAGCATGTACTCGTTTCGGCTTCTTATGAAACTTACGACTTAAAGTATCAGCTACTACATTAGCCTTGCCTTCGTGATATATCACAATTGTAGTTACTTAAAATTTCCATCCATCGTCTTTGCCTCGTGTTCAATTCTTTTTTTTTTTGCCCAAAAATATAACTTAAGCTCTTATGATATGTAATTATAATGAACTTACTACCATACCACTAATGTCTCCAGATTTACTTATTAACTTAGGTAACGGGATGGCTATCCTGGATAAGTCTAAAATGTTGATAGTATCCTGAGCATAGATTGAAAAATAATGGCTCTTCGAATAAGTCGTCAATTCTTGGTAATGGGTATCGATTCTTAATTGTGACCTTATTCAATTTCCGATAATCGATACTCATACGCATCTGTTCGTCCTTTTTCTTAACAAATGATACAGGTGTTTTAACAATCTGTGTTGTTCCTAGCATCAAGTGAATTCTGAGTTCCTCCTCACGATCAGGTGATAGTCTAAGTAGATCCTCTGGGAAAACATCGGAGTATTCCGATATTACCGGAATTCTTTCAGTTCCTTGCCTCTAGTGTTAATGATCACCAAGACCATATACACTATGCCTTACTATGAGGACCGTTTCGGCTCTCCGAAAGCTACAACCGGTCACAAAGTCTTCATATCTCGTGCAGAATCCGAGTATGAAGTTGACATGCACAAGAACAAGCTAATTAAACTGGTTTCTATTGAATATTTGAAGTTACAAAACCACGAAACCAAATGGACAGAGTTTCCCCTCTGATCCACCACAAGTTCTTTATGCCAAGACCAAACACCCCTATTTATAGGCATGCCCAGTCGCCTGAAACATCTGGGACGACTGGGGCTTTATGATAAGTGGCACCTTGGGACGACTGGGATTCCCTCTCGCACGAAAGCCCCTTTCATGTGACAAGGTATAAACATTACAATCCCGTCTTTTCTGACATGAAATCCTATACAAACAACTACGACTCAATGCACTGACAATTATAGACATGATTGATGGAAGCAATAGACATAATGCGTTCACAGGCTCCCCCTTCGATATTGTTGCAGTCAATCTTTGTTTTGTCAATCTTCATTTTCTTCTGAGTCTTTAAATCTTTGACATTTTGAATCACAGACTCCCCCTTACTTCAGACTCCTTCTTTGCATTCTTTCATTTGCTTTCATTTGATGATTCAGTTCCACGATCTTTTCCTGGTCTTTGAGCTTTCTTTCCATTTGGCACTGTTTATCAAGCTCCCCTATCAATCAACTTCCTGTAAAATCTCATTATCATTCAAATAAACGTTTTAGACTTCACTGGTGAGAAGTTTCCAATCATATAAACCACTAATACCATATTTGACTTTTAAAACCTTCACAGATAATCAAGTCCAAATTAATGACCTTGATTATCCAATTATCCACCAAGTCCAAATTAATGACCTTGGATGACAAAATCAAACAATTTTTTTTTAAATTTTCTATTTCAAATTCATGAACTTGTGATTTTATCAAAACATGTTCAGCATATTCAGGTTTAGAAATCCAGCTTTCCAGCATCAGTTGTCGAAACAAAATCTTTTTGCATTTTACAAACTTTACGCTAAAACACACCTAAAATCTTTTTACGATTTTATCTGTAATGAAATGTAACAACAACATATTTACAGACATATTTTATTTGAGTTTGAGTCAGAGGATCATATCAGTTTTTGAGAAATCACAAGCATCGTTGATCTATTTAAACTTTAAGTTTTAACCAATTCACTGAGATTGTTAACATACTGATCCACTTAAATTTTTACACAAATTTCAATTGATTCAAGATACGAGATTAATGTCTTAGGAACTAACCTAATCATGTGTCCCATCCCAGAATATACTCCCGTATCAAGATTCCCTGGATTCAGTCTTACAGGTGACTATACCTAAATGATATATGTATCAGGGTTAGTGCGAGGCCTTGAGAGCTCAGGTTAGAACCACCGTTCAGGCAATGATATGAAGGCTCGACTTAAGGTGTGTTCCACTTAGGAATCTTTTGAACTGCACTTGATATATCTTTCGATATTTTCAATTTTTATGCAGTGTTGGGGTTTAAGCATGAAAGTATTCTACAAGATCTAGGCCATTGCTAATGTAAAATCAGAAGATCTTGTATAATACCACAAATATCAATAAGTATAAAGACCTAATATCTCATAATCAGGCAATCTCTCAAATGAAATTTCGGAGTACTAAGTCCATATATCCGAGTAGGGCTGTAAACAAACCGAACGTTCAGCGAACAGTTCGTGAACCATTCGGCGGGAAGTTCGTTTATGTTTGTTCGTTTAATAAACGAATGAACATGAACAAGAAATTCCGTTCGATTATTTAAATGAACGAACATGAACAGAGGTCTCGTTCGTTCGATTGTGTTCGTGAACGCTCGGTAAGATGATCGTGAACATTCGTTCATCTGCGTTCGTTTATGTTCGTATGTTTGTGTTTTAATTAAAGATTTTTGTACTTTCATATATTTTATCTATACTTTTTATATTATTAAACTTTTATTTATTTTATTACCCTAACAATTAAACTAGGAATCCTTCTTTCACATTGTTTATACATCATTTCCCTTTCCTTTCTCATTATTTACACCGGAGAATACGATTGACCTCCGTTTCACAATAAGGGATTCAAGTTCCAGTGCTACTCTCTGGGCCATCTACCTTAATGAACGAACACGAACATAACATCTCGTTCGGTAAGTGTTCATGAACCGTTCGTGAACACATTTATTTCCTTAACGAACGAACACGAACAAGGCCTTGTTCGTGTTTGTTCGGTTCGTTTACAGCCCTATATCCGAGAGATGTTACCTACAAATTACGAAAGTTTTCGATTTAGGTTTATATCTCGAAATGAATCTGCTGAGTGTATAAAAACCTACTGGCATATCATTAATGAGACCTTTTATCACTTTTTAGCTTTCCATTTCTTTAGCATGCCGTGATTGTCTACTGATGTACTATCATTTTCTCTTTTTACACTAACTCTTTTGACTTTTTCATGTTTTTATACTTTTTCAAATTTTCAAATGTTTTTAAATTTTTTCAAATTTTAAAACTATATACTCCCCCTAAAATTCTAAAACATTTTCAAGGAAAAATTTGACAAACCGATGTGGATAACTTCATCTCACCATCCTGTTTTAATCACAGGATTTCTCTTCATGTGCCAGGCTACTCTGTTATTCATGTGAACTTGAATTGACCACCAAAGCAGCTGCACATGCACAAACTCAATTATTTGAACAATGCAACCCAAGCCTGCTTGGTCTTGGGCATTTTGACATGAATACCTTCATTCAAACTCGGACAATCTTTTTCAGTTGTCTTAAAACCATCATCTTTCTTGGCATCAACTTTCTCAGTTGAATCAAGTTTCTTCTTTTCAATATCAGAAGCGATTTTCCTTTTCACCACCCAAGTTTAACCATTAGAAACATTCTTTAAATAGAACCTTGATTCATTTAAAATGTTCCTCTTGTATATTCATCTTTTTGTTTCCAAATTTGTTTTGGTTCAAACCTGGGTGTTTTCTGTTTATCAACTTCTGATTTCTCTTTCTTCTCAACATAAACAAGCTTCAGATTTTGTGGATATTTTTTACTAATGTGTCAAACTTGTTTGCATTTAAAACATGTTTTCTTTGAAACATCCTTAGCCTGTCGATGTTGTTTCTTTGGAGCATAGAATTCTTCACAAGTCTGTCGACTAAATTGGAATTCTTTCTCTTTTTCTGAACTTGTTCCATGAACAAAGTTCATCTTTTTCTGAAAATCTGACTTTTTAAAACTTTTCTTATGATTTTTCTTCTTTTTATAACCCAAACCAGCTCTTACATTTTTAAAAAATTTCTTTTGATAATGCAAATTTCTTGGTTTGTTATAAAAAGACTTGTCCTTCTTCAAATTTCTTGCTTCAGCTGCAAGAATTTCAACCTCTGATAACTCGATTTCCACCAACTTGAACACTTTTTTGAGCTTTTCCGCAATCACATTTTGAATCGGAAATTCAATATCTGAAAATAATTTGTCAGATCCAACCATTTGCTACATTAACCTTATCGGATCATCATTCATTTTTGAATCAGATTTTGAGTTTTTCAGATAATTCTTGTGAAAACTTTCTTCATCTTCAAATTGTGATTCAGAATTTTCATTTTTGGTGAAATCTTTTTGTTTTTCTTCATCAAAAACTTTTTCAACAACACCATTTACCAATTCTGACTCACAAACATCAGACTTGGTATAAGTCACATTAATATCATCAGGCCCAAAATTCGGGGAGTGTATCTTGATAGATTGGTGCATTGGCAGTAAGAATTGCTTTGTATTTGGATGATGTTAGGACACCAATTATTGAGTGATAGGTAGTGTTTTTGTTGGTTTTATCAAAATGGGAAGGTAGTTGTGGGGTTTTATTGCCAGAGCCATGATTGGGATAGAATTTTGCGAATGGTTGAAGAAGAAGATTTGGAGAAGAAAGTGGAAACTGCTTTGATGAATTTTGAATTTGAGACGGATAGTAAACGCTCTGTTTGGGGATGAAACAGGGTTTTATAAAGTGAAAAAGTGAATGCTGACGTGGCAGCGGTTTCAAAGATCTGACGGCCAACATCTGTCCACGTGGCAACCTCTGTTGGGGTAATGAAGGACAGTTGTTTGGATACCACTGTTGGGCAACGACAGTGGTTAGGAATAGTGAAATAAATAGTGGCTGATTTTAGTCTATCAGTGGATAGACATCAATGGTTGAGACCAACAGCTGTTTGATCAAAAGTGGTCCAAGCAGTGGTAAATGGAAAACAGTGGATACCTTTCAGCAGTGGATGAATTTTAGCTAATTAGAGTTTTGAAAAACAGTGGTTATGGACAGGCTTTTATGGATTCATGAAATTTTTTTCATTTTAAGCTATTTTTAAGGAAAGATTTTTTATTTCGTGAAAACATTTGAATGTTTTTTATTCATGGAAAACAAAGTTTTGCCTTTTAATCCATGTTCAGCATGCCAATCCGTGTAGATCAAGCTTTCAAAGGTAGATGTGTCTAAAGCTTTTGTCAACACATCTGCCAGCTGATCCTTAGTTGGAACATGATATAGAGAAATCAAACCTTTTTCATAGCAATCCCTCACAAAATGATGTGTGATGTCAATGTGTTTGGTGGTTGAATGGGATACTGGATTTTTAATGATGTTTTCAGCTGCTTGACTATCCGACATGAGAGGAGTCTTTAGAACAGTTACACCAAAATCCAGCAAGTGGTTTTGAAGCCACAAAAGTTGGGTTGTACAGCTTGCAGCAACAATATATTCTGCTTCAGCAGTGGATGTGGAACCAACTGCTTGCTTTTTACTTTGCCAAGATACTAAGCAATTGCCTAGAAATTGACACCCTCCTGATGTGGACTTCCTTGTTGTGTTGTATCTAGCAAAATCACCATCTGAAAAACCTAAAAGCTTGATATTCCCATTAGCAGGATACCGGATACCAAGTGTGGGAGCACCTTTTATGTATCTGAATATTCTTTTTACAGCAATGATATTAGACATCCTAGGTGCTGACTGGGATCTTGCACAAACATATGTTGCAAACATGATGTCTGGCCTTGATGTAGTTGATCAACCAAGTCATCGTTTTCATCAACAGTGACAAGCTTGTTGCCATGGGTGTACTACATGGTTTACAATCATTCATCTTAAATTTGTTTAAAAGTTCTTTTACATATTTTCTTTGGTGAATGAATGTTCCATTTTGAAACTGCTTAACTTGGAGACCAAGAAAGCATTGGAGTTCACCCATGGCACTCATCTCAAACTCTGATGTCATGAGTTTTCTGAACTCTTCACACATGGAGGTACATGTGGATCCAAAGATGATGTCATCAACATAAATTTGGACAATCATCAGATCCCTTCCTTTCTATTTCAAAAACAATGTTTTGTTAATTTTACCCCTTGTAAACCCAATGGAAATTAGAAAGGTGGAAAAAGTTTCATACCAGGCTCTAGGTGCTTGTTTCAAGCCATACAAAGCTTTGTTGAGCTTGTAGACATGATCAGGATAAATTGCATCTTCAAAACCAGGAGGTTGACAAACATATACCTCCTCTTGAATCTTTCCATACAGAAATGCACATTTTATATCTATTTGGTACACCTTGATGTTGTGGTTGACAGCAAAGGTTAAGAACAATCTGATGGCTTCAATTCTTGCCAAAGGAGCAAAGGTTTCAACATAATCTATGCCCTCTTCTTGTCTAAAGCCTTGAACCACTAACCTGGCTTTGTTTTTTACAACAATGCCCCTTTCATCAGTTTTGTTTTTGAAGACCCACTTTGTGCTAATTGGACATACATCCTTTGGCAGTGGTACAAGTTCAAATACTTGTTGTCTTTTAAACTGTTGGAGCTCCTCTTGCATAGCTTCTACCCAACTATTATCTTTCAGTGCCTCTTGGTACTTAACTGGTTGGATGAGTGATAGAAAGCCAACAAAAAGACAGATGTCTTAGGATTGACTTCTAGTGAGAACCCCTTCACTGATGTTGCCAATGATTTGGTCTGGTGGATGAGATTTAAGGAAGATTAGATCCCCCTTGTATGGAACAATGGCACTGAATGGTGAAGGCTGCAGATGTGAATCATCTGAGCTAACATCTGTTGGCAATTTTGAAGAGCCAACATCTATTGGAGATGGAGGTGAGGAATAGGAGGAATGGGTGTGGCACAATGTTGGCTTTTATCCAGAGATGATGGATTTTTGCCAACAGATGTTGGACTTGATTAAGTGGCAGAGGTTTGATCAACAACTGTTGATGCAGCAGTGATAGAGTTTTTGCAGCTGTATTGAACATCTGCTTCTCTGGTGGTGGAAGTGACTTTGTATTATGGAATCACAATGTCAAACCCATGATATTGTGAGAAAGATTGTGGTGTACCTGCAGGGTTAGTCTTGACAGACACATCTTCAAATGTAAATTTATCAAGGTTAAACAGTTCAGTAGGATTTGCTGGAATTTTAATGATGAAAGTCCATTGAACTTTACATTCAAGGTATCTTCCACACACCTAGTCCTTGTGTTAAACACTTTATAGGCCTTGGCAGTGGTTGAGTATCCCAGAAAATAACCACAGTCCAGTTCGGCTACAAATTTTGAAATTGAATCTTCTAAGTTTAGAATAAAACATGGGCAGCCAAAGATTTTGAAATATGAGATCAGTGGTTTGATCTTGAACAGAGTTTCATAGGCAGTCTTTTGATGCCTGGGGTTGATTAAAACTCTGTTCTGCACATAACAAGAAGTGTTTACAGCCTCTGCCCAAAAAGTTAAGGGTAAACCTGAGTCTACGAGTGTCACACCCCGACCGCGTAAAACAACAAATCGCGGCGGAAACATCGGGGCGTGTTGCGACAGAATTAATTGTCTCATAACCATGGCATACAAAGTTTTATTTATTTATTAAACAAGGGTGTTACATTGTCTCAAAACAGTAAATTAAGAGTTCAGAACATAATTAAACATAGTCTATATTCTTTTAAAGTCTCTAAGGCACAGGTCCGCCCTAGTATCATGATCAACATCCTACGGAAAAGCACCTGAAAACACATGTGAAAATAGGTACGTCAGCATAAAAATGCCTGTGAGATACATAGGTTTTGTGAAAATAAGATTCATGACTTTTGTTTGAGAAAATGTTTAGTCATGAACCTTGTTATTTGCTTTGTCTTGTAAATCATTTGAAAACAATAAGATCAGATGATATGTATAAGTAATTGTCAGGTTAAATAGATAACCATGTAAAAATGTGTTTGTATAAGATAAGTTGTTTGTAAATCAATGTCTTGTGAAAAGTATGTTATTTGTATAAAATGTTCTATGTCTTAAACTGAAATGATTCAAATAACGCGATGATATGTAATACCATACAAACACTTATATATAGGAAGTACCAGCGGCGTATCCACCATGCTTGTATCATATTACACACGCATCGTTACTTAATCACTTAATCAAACCAAACCAACCAATGTAAGAAGTCTATGTTTAAATCAATTGTCAAATGTATTGGGTAATATGTCAAAGTGTTCATGTCAAGATGTAAATCATGTCAAATGTCTATGTCAAATATCCATGTCAAATGTCTATGTCAAATATCCATGTCAAATGTCTATGTCAATTTAAATCATATCAAAATGTCTATGTATGGCAAGTGAAATGTCTCAACTAAACCATATGCACAAAAACAAAGTATTGAAGTAAAACTTGGTTTAAATCAAAGCTATGTTTTGTGTAAATGCATGCAACTATTTAATATGAACATTTATGCGGTATTGTGAAAATGAATACATCCAAGCCTGGCGACTGTGGTGATAAACCCTTTAAACAAATTAAAGGTCTATCTGTCTTAATGTCAACGAATTCGGTCATTCCTTTCTGTCCCCTTACCCTGGGATGTCCGGAACGGGAGTTGTCAATTCCTATGGTACCACTACCTACTAACGAACGGCGTAGCTAATGTTAATGGATATATTGTCCCATGTAAACAAACCAAATGTCATAACAAAATGTGAGCATATGAAAACGATGCACTAAGTATGTAATCAAATGAACATACATAGCGTGAAATGTCATGTAAAACGATGTACTAGGTAATGCACACAATGGGCACACCTAGCATGAAATGTCATGTAAAACAATGTACTAAGTAATGCACACAATGGGCACACCTAGCATGAAATGTCATAAAAAAACGATGTACTAAGTAATGCACACAATGGGCACACCTAGCATGAAATGTCATGTAAAACAATGTACTAAGTAATGCACACAATGGGCACACCTA
>JARYGA010038519.1:0-23094 GCA_030545235.1 Helianthus tuberosus
TTCACTTTTAACCGTGAAATCAGCGTATTTGAAGTGTTCTAGGATGATGTCATCATGGGGTTCTTACGAACTTCAAGATTTGGCCTTATTCCACCAAGAACAACTCAGATCTAAATGATTTCGACATGATTTAACATTGTTTTCGCATAGATCTAAACATTTTCATGGTTAGAAGGATTGAAAGATGGTTTCACAACTTTCTTTCAACTATTTTACACTCAATGCACTCAAAAACCGATAGAATCAGAACTCATTCAGGCCTTCTACTCGTTTCTAGTAAAGTGTCGGTCTGAGATCTGGTTCCTATCAAAGAGACAACCGATTTCGGGATGAACATGAACAACCGTCATGAACAGTTAACTGATCAAGCTGGGGTGATTCCCACTTCGATCAGATAACTTGGACTTGGCGGGGTTTCTGTTGTTTAAACACGTTGTCATACCGTCTCGATCAAATCGCTAACTTTTCAAACATAACAAAATATTCAAGTTTTCAAAACGATCAAATTGTTGGATGGATTGCCATCCGATCGGATTGCCATCCGATCAAACGACAATCCGATCGGGTTGCACTTGGTTTCAACACTTAAACATTTTCAACATTTTCAAAACATATCAGTTCTAAACAGATTGCCATCCGATCGGATTGACATCCGATCGAATGACTATCCTGCTGTGAACTTGTTCTCACTAGAATGTCTCGCTGATCGGATCGCTCTCCGATCGAACGACCGTTTGATCAAACAACCTGAAAGTTAGAGATACTTCTCTGATTTTAAAATGCTACAACAAAAACTTCAAAGCCATCATACACAAACACATCCTTCCCAAACGAATGCCAATCCTACCGAATGGTCATCTGACCGGAGGACCATCCTCACGGATTGTCATTCGATGGATTGACCATCCGTTCGGATTGTCATCCAATCGGATGACCCTTCGTCACTTGCTCACTTGGCACCGTCTTGCGCGCCGTTCATCACTTATGCTATCGTTAACTTTTCAGGCTAATCTCTCAGCGCTCCATTCAATCCAAGAGAGTGTTTAGATATTAAACGCTATCTGCGAGTATACTGGAACCCTTTTTGCTTTACGCACTTTTGGGCGTTACATACGTTACTTATTTAAATCACAATCGACACACAACGCAAACACTATTTATACGCTGACCTTTACTGCATGTTATACGTGTTATTCGATGAATGCTTGTATGTTATGTTTACACAGTGATTGTTGCCTGACACCTTAGTAACGATAGTACTATAGTTTGGACTCAGTACCTGTCGTAGACAGGGGTTGTTAAGGGTTTTACTTCATGTGTCCCAGTGGGGTTATGTGTTGTACATTCTACAACTCGCAGTCACGTCTGTGCATATTTCATTTTCGGTAACCTACTAGCTTCACTTTGCTACATGTTACATGCTGGTTATGCGTAAACGCTTTCGCTATCTATTTATACTATCAAACTTGTATGCTCACCTTTACACTATGTGTATTGACCTCTATTTTAACGTATGTGACAGGTGTTTAGGATGCTGTGCTTTGCTTGCTACCTTTTGTGGAAATCAAGATAGGATGAGTCTAGAAACAAACAATTTAATTTTATGAGTTGTCGAAACAGCCCTTTTATTGTCTTTGAGATATTTGGTCTGTAATAATTATTTTGCTGGATATGTTGTGGTATGGGACATGACTTATAAATATTTGGTAAATTTAGTTGTTATGGATTTCTCCTGGACAATCTATTTCGCTCAGTGCCTCACCCCGATGTTTCCGCCATCGGTTGGGGTGTGACACGAAGGGACTGGATCGAAGATCAGATAGCAAATGCAACCACCTAGGAAAGAATCCAACTAGCCTGTAATGACTTGATGGAATGAATAGTGTGATTATCTCTAAAGATACGTAACCAGGGTTAACTAAGGATGTTTCTACTCCCTAAGAAAACCAAGGATAAATGTTAAGAACAAGATAGGTTTGGTAAATTGGTTATTTAGAGATCATCCCTAGGTTCCCTACTCACAGTGCTATGAAAAACTGTGATGTCACACCCTCAATTTTCCCATGCGGAGTACTACCGCGAGGCGTGTGACTGACCAGGATCATGCCACCAATCATATTAAACAATCATTTAAAGTAAAGTAAATTCATCACCATAATGCGATTAGTGACTAAGTTTAAAGTCCAAAAGCAATATTAAAGTAAACACCGGGAGCATGAAGTTTAACAATCCACACACAAGTTTTAAAGTTTACAAATATTTATTTAGAACTAGCATTGGTTCAACGCAACCACTACACTCCTCCGCTACAAGCTCCCGAGCTGTACCTACAGACCAACAAAGCATGCAGTAAGGTATCAACCTAAAGTTGGCGAGTTCACGGTTTTCCAGTTTTAATTCCAAAAACATATGTCATTAAATTACTCATTTATAATCATGTTATGGGGAACTACCCCATCTGTAAGCTACTAAACTGTGTAATATTGAACACTTGTGACTTGTTGAATCGTTGTTGCCTCGTTTGTCAATGTCTATCATCATTGACGGTTGCCAAGGCATAGTAGTTCACGCCCGTTCTCTAAGGCACGGTGTCAGGTTAGTGAAACCTAATAGCGCTATCAACTAATATCCCATTTGCCAGGCCAGACGATTAATCGGTATAGTAAGTGGGGACTTCGTGATAGTATCAAGTTGTGGATGGTTCTGGTTAATGTGGAATATGATGTTACATGCTGACCATGTAGTTTATGACTATGATGGAATTAATCTTTGTGGTTATGTGATCATATATATATAGTCTGTTGAGAATGATAGATTGATCGTATTGTCATGATTGTAGTCGTAACATGTGTTAGAGATGGAATGAAACTGTTACTTGAATGGATTCCAATGATGCTGATCGTATGATAGAAATGATGATATAATCATGTAATTGTTAGAATGTAATTAGAGTTTCTGTGTTACGAAACTGTTGATGATGAAAACCATGTCCCGACGAAATCACTACCCCGACGAAGACACTACCCCGACGAAAACCTGGTGCCGACGAAAACCCTCTGTCGATGAAATCCAATGTTCGTCGTGGCCCTTTTTCGTCATGACCCTGTGTCGACGAAAACCTTAAGTTTTCGTCGTGGTGCTTATGGGGAACAGTAGGTAAATATGTTTAGGTGCACTGCATGCATGATCCTTTTTGTCATCTACTGTTAGTGACTGTTATGTGTTGTCATGAACTAGGAAGCATGGTTTGCATGAATTTGTATAACTGCTGTGATAATTAAATTCATACTGTGACTGTATAATATACGTGAAACTTGTAACTGCAAACTGATTGGGTATACATGCAAACTATAGGCTTTGATTGAACTAATTGTGGTCAAGTAATTAAGCATACTGAGCAAACCGAGGTGAGTTCACACACTTTCTAAGGCATGGGATTCCCGGTGGTTGGGAATGGGTTAAAGAATTAAAACGGAACCTACATATCCTCCTTGGGTAGAATATGTACCCCCATCCTCCATGGGTAGGATGCCAATGTTAATCATGCGTATTCTCCTTGGGTAGAATACGTACGTTCGTCCTCCTTGGGTAGGACAACAACCTTAAACTTACTAGACAAAACTCTATCATTAAGTCCCTCATTTTTATATCGACTTAATCGCCGGGCCAAAGGTGAGCGGGTCATTAGTTAATAGCGCTATTAGGGTTGACAAGCCTCACACTGTGCCGGTAGGACGGGCGTGTACTAATGGATCTGGGCACTCAGTCAATGATGATAGACATTAACTTAGGGCACAACTTACTTTCGTCAGTTGTCGATATGGTAACGGTCTAGTGGTTCACATGGGGAAGCCCCCACTGATTTTGGATATGGTTTGGGAAACAAAGATACTGGTTAACTCGTGGTTTACGAAACAACTTATGGTTTTCGAAACAAACTTTTAAAACTACACAACCAAATGTGAACTCGCTCAACTTTGTTGTTGACTCGTTTTTACATGCCTTGCAGGTCGTTAGATGCTTATGGAGCTTGCACGAGGAGGAGAGGTCGTTGTGGGATATGGACTGTTATGTCCCGTGCTTAACATTTGAACTTTAAACTATGTTTTGGTTATTTAAACATTACTATGCTTCCGCTGATTACTTAAACATGTTTGGTTTCTTTTGAACACCAATTATTTTGGGTTTGGTTTTATTTACTTAATTGCATTGTTCAATATGATTGGTGGCTGGATCCTGGTCAGTCATGCCTCCATGCGGTGATACTCCGCTTGTGGATTTTGAGGGTGTGACAGATTGGTATCAGAGCCATTGGTTATAGTGAACTTGGTTTTAAAAAAGGAAGAGCTTTTTGACAAGACCAGACTATAACCTGTACAGTGCTCAACGATCCACAACGACGCTTCGCTCCACGTGCAAGACTCAACATTCTAGGTGATATGGGTTATGTTTATATTACCTACCTGTTAGTTACATAGTACATTGCTCATGGTATGCTTAGATAAATGTAGCAACTATTGTTTGAAACACATGTGTGCTTACTCTCTTCTGTCATCGCACTTTCGCGACACCTTTCTCACTCATGCTCTCTTTATTGTGAAGATCATGAGTGGACGTATCAACCTAACTCAAGCCCAGCTGAAGGCTTTAATCAATGAACAAGTTGCTGCAGCACTCACAGCCGCTCAGGCAGGAGGTATAACCTGCCATTGCAACTTACTCTAGGATCTCTAGATCCTACTCTCGTGAACCAACACTTGTGCTTAACTTTGTCTCTTCTTACTCGCACGACAGGTCAACATGCTCAGCCTCCTATGTGTACTTTCAAAACTTTTATGGACTGCCGACCTACTACTTTCAACGGCACTGAAGGAGCTGTAGGTCTCCTCCACTGGTTTGAGAAGCTCGAATCTGTTTTCGAGATGTGTGAATGCCCTGAGGCTCGTAGGGTGAAGTATGCTACTGGTACTCTCGAAGGTGTAGCACTCACGTGGTGGAACACTCAGGTCCAAATGCTGGGGTTGGTTGCTGCTAATGCCACCCCATGGAACGACTTCAAAGATTTGATCAAGGAAGAGTACTGCAATCGTGATGACATCCACAAGCTGGAAGTAGAATTCTACAACTTAAAGATGACGGGGTCGGAAATTGAAGCGTACACGAAAAGATCGAACGAACTGGCTATCTTGTGTCCTACTATGGTAGATCCTCCTATCAAGCGTATCGAGCTGTACCTCAAAGGTTTAGTGCCAGAGATCCAGAGTCATGTGACTGCAGTGAACCTCGCCACTATCCAGCAAGTTATTCGTTTAGCTCATCGTCTTACTGATCAGGCAGTTGAGCAGAACAGGCTGGCCAAGCGTATTGGTACTACTACTACTACTACTTCTGATGCCCCCAGCGACAACAAGCGCAAATGGGATGGAGTCTCAAGCAAGGGTTCAACATCAGCTCTGTCTCAATCTCAGCAGCGAAAGACTGATGACTACAAGAACCCTGGTCAGAAATCTTCTGGTAGTCAGGGGCAGGGTGGATACAGAGGAAACCACCCCAAGTGCAACCGATGCAACATGCATCATAGTGGGCCGTGCAATAAGGGTCATTGTCAGAGGTGTAACAAGCTTGGTCATGAAGCTAAGGATTGCAGGGGCACATGACCGGCAAATCAGAATCGTCAACAACAGCCACCAGCTCCACAGAATCAGCAGCAGCAACAGCAGGGTAACCGGGGATGCTATCAGTGTGGTGCTGAAGGTCACTTCAAGAGAAACTGCCCCCAGTTGAACCAGAATCAGAACAACAACAATAACCAGGGGAACGGGAACAATAACGGGGGTAACAATGATGGAAATGGTGCCAGGGGACGTGCTTTCATGCTGGGTCAAGGTGATGCGAGGAACGATCCCAACGTTGTGATGGGTAAGTTTCTACTGGATGATTTCTTTGTTACTGTTTTATTTGATTCAGGTGCCGATACCAGTTATGTGTCCCTAAAGTTTAGTCAAATGCTTAAGCGCACTCCAACACTTTTGAACACCAAGCATGTTGTAGAGTTAGCAAATGGTAAAAGTCTCGAAGCCACACACATAGTTAAGGGTTGTAATCTCATCCTATCTAGTCAGACTTTCTCTATCGATCTTATCCCCATCGTTCTTGGTAGTTTTGACATTGTTATTGGGATGGATTGGTTGTCTCAACATCGAGCAGAGATCCTTTGCAAGGAGAAGATCGTCCGTATTCCTCGTTCTGGTGAAGAACCTCTCGTGATTCATGGCGACAAGAGTGGTGCTGTTGTGGGCATCATCTCTTTCCTTAAGGCCCAGAAGTGTTTGCGAAAGGGCCACACTGCTATTCTAGCCCTCGTTACGGACACCTCAAAGAAAGAGAAGAAGATAGAAGATATTCCGATCATACATGACTTTCCAGAGGTATTTCCTGAGGAATTACCTGGTCTTCCGCCTCATCGTCAAGTTGAGTTTCAAATCGAGCTAGCTCCTGGAGCAGCACCAATAGCCCGAGCACCTTATCGTTTAGCTCCATCAGAACTTGAAGAACTGTCCACGCAACTACAAGAGCTCTTGGATAAGGGTTTTATTCATCCTAGCTCTTCGCCTTGGGGAGCTCCAGTATTATTTGTGAAAAAGAAAGACGGTACCTTCAGAATGTGTATTGACTACCGCGAACTCAACAAGGTGACCGTGAAGAATCGTTATCCTCCCCCACGCATTGATGACTTATTCGACCAGTTACAAGGGTCGAGTTTCTACTAAAAGATTGACCTGAGGTCAGGCTACCATCAACTGAGAGTTCGAGACGAGGATATCTCTAAGACAGCATTCAGGACTCGTTATGGGCATTACGAGTTTCTGGTTATGCCTTTTGGATTGACAAACGCACCTGCGGTCTTCATGGATCTTATGAACAGAGTGTGCAAGCCTTACCTGGATAAGTTTGTTATTGTTTTAATCGACGACATCCTGATCTATTCAAAGAGTCAGGAGGAACACGAGCATCACCTGAGACTTATTCTGGAACTCCTTCGAACAGAGCAGTTGTATGCCAAGTTATCGAAATGTGACTTTTGGTTACGTGAAGTCCATTTCCTAGGCCACGTGGTGAATGAGGATGGGTTCATGTTGATCCATCCAAGGTTGATTCGATCAAGAACTGGCCTGCACCCTGCACACCAACAGAAATCCGCCAATTCTTGGGTTTGGCGGGCTACAACAGAAGGTTCATCAAGGATTTCTCCAAGATTGTGCAACCTCTCACCTCACTAACTCAGAAGGGTGTCACCTATCGTTGGAGTGATGCACAGGAAACTGCGTTTCAGCACTTAAAAGATAGACTTTGTAGCGCACCAATTCTCTCACTGCCTGAAGGCACAGACGATTTCGTGGTTTATTGCGACGTGTCCATCCAAGGACTTGGTTGCGTGTTGATGCAACGTGACAAGGTTATTGCTTACGCATCATGCCAACTTAAAGTTCATGAAAGGAACTACACTACGCACGAATTGGAGTTGGGAGCAGTGGTTTTTGCTCTTAAGATATGGAGACATTACCTGTACGGTACCAAGTGCACCATTTACACCGATCACAGGAGTCTCGAGCATATATTCAAGCAAAAGGAGTTAAACATGCGACAACGTCGATGGGTCGAGCTCTTGAATGACTACGAATGCGTGATCAAGTACCATCCGGGCAAGGCCAATGTTGTGGCTGATGCCCTCAGCTGAAAGGAGACAAAACCTAAGCGCGTGCGCGCGCTACAACTTACCATCCAATCTAGTCTTCCTACTCAGATACGAGATGCTCAGGTTGAAGCATTGAAAGCAGAGAACATCAGGGCTGAGTCCTTACGAGGGTCGAGGAAACGGTTAGAACAAAAGGAAGACGGCGCCTACTACGTAACAGGGCGTATCTGGGTTCCACTTTATGGAAACTTACGCGAGCTTGTGATGGATGAAGCACATAAGTCTTGTTACTTAGTACATCCTGGTTCGGATAAGATGTACCACGATCTCAAGACCACGTACTGGTGGCCGAGTATGAAAGCCAACATAGCAACTTACGTTAGTAAATGTTTGACTTGTGCGAGAGTCAAAATCGAGTACCAAAAACCATCAGGCCTACTGCAGCAACCAGAGATACCGACATGGAAATGGGAGCAAATTTCCATGAATTTCGTTACTGGCCTGCCCAGATCTCAACGTGGAAATGATACCATTTGGGTAATCGTAGATCGATTAACCAAGTCTGCACATTTTCTGGCTATCAAAGAAACGGATAAGTTCTCTACTCTAGCAGACATCTATCTAAAGGAAGTAGTTTCGAGGCATGAGGTGCCAACCTCTATCATATCTGATCGTGACGCGCGTTTTACCTCTGAATTATGGCAAGCGATGCACAAGTCTTTTGGCTCTCGATTAGACATGAGCACAGCATATCACCCGCAAACGGATGGGCAGTCTGAACGCACCAGCCAAACCCTTGAAGACATGCTTAGGCCATGTGTGATTGATTTTGGTAACGGCTGGGAACGACATCTACCTTTAGTGGAATTTTCGTATAATAACAGCTACCACACTAGTATCCAGGCCGCTCCGTTTGAGGCATTGTACGGACATAAATGCCGATCACCTCTTTGCTGGGCAGAAGTTGGTGACAGCCAAATCACTGGCCCAGAACTTGTGGTAGACACAACTGAGAAGATTGCTCAGATACGACAACGAATGGCGGTAGCACGTGACCGTCAGAAAAGCTACGCAGATAAGCGCAGGAAACCACTCGGGTTCCAGGTTGGGGATCGAGTTCTACTCAAAGTCTCACCTTGGAAAGGTGTAGTTCGTTTTGGCAAACGAGGCAAACTCAATCCGCGTTATGTCGGACCGTTCGAAATCATTGAGAAAATTGGCAAAGTGGCTTACAAATTGAATCTACCTGAAGAACTCAGCGGAGTTCACAACGTATTCCATGTGTCAAATCTGAAGAAGTGTCTGTCAGATGAGACCCTCATAGTTCCTCTCAAGGAGCTCACCATCGACGATCAGTTGCGATTCGTTGAGGAACCAGTAGAGATTACCGACCGAGACGTTAAGATTCTCAAGCGCACCAGAATACCTCTTATTCGAGTTCGTTGGAACTCCCGTCGTGGCCCAGAGTTCACCTGGGAACGAGAAGACCAAATGAAACTCAAGTATCCCCAGTTGTTCGAGAAAAGTGCAACCACTGCTGAGGCTGAAGCTACTGCGGAATTTCTGGACGAAATTCCAAACCAACAGGGGGATGATGTGACACCCCAGGAAAACCAGGAAACCACGCAACCTATCTAGCTTCCTCAGTAACTACGTGCTAAATTTCGGGACGAAATTTCTTTCAAGTTGGGGATGATGTGACAACCCGAGTTTTCAAGGTCTTTCCTCTATTCAATACTTGTCCCATTCTAGTTGTGCATGCTACTATGTGATTAATGTGATTAATGTGATTAATGTGTTAAGGTGTTCTTGTGTTTAGTGATATAAACTTGTATTCGTTTCTTCTTGAATAAGCTTGATAAAACTGAGTTTTCGCCACAACACAACCCGACAAAAACCCAAGGGTTTTCGCCATAACCCTCACGACGAAATCAAGGGATTTCGCTGGCCCAGATTTCGCCGAAGCCCATTAAGGGCCCAGCACTTTATAAATCTCATATAAACGGATGTAGATTACGTAAACTGCTATTAGTAAAACCCTAGAGTCTCTCCCTATCCTTGTGTGCGACGGCAGCCTTGAACACTCGAAGCCTCTTACATCGATCGATTCATTGTTCCTCTTGTTTGGCTTAGTGATCAACCATTGATAATTATTTGATTGAAATCATTATGGACTATTTTTTTGGTATCATGTATTAACTGTTATTGTGAAATGCGTATGATCATATGATTGGATGATGATTGATGAATAAGTAATTAGATCTTCGTGATTGTATCAAGTTGTGGATGGTTCTGGTTAATGTGGAATATGATGTTACATGCTGACCGTGTAGTTTATGACTATGGTGGAATTAATCTTTGTGGTTATGTGATCATATATATAGTCTGTTGAGAATGATAGATTGATCGTATTGTCATGATTGTAGTCGTAACATGTGTTAGAGATGGGATGAAACTGTTACTTGAATGGATTCCAATGATGCTGGTCGTATGATAGAAATAATGATATAATCATGTAACTGTTAGAATGTAATTAGGGTTTCTGTGTTACGAAACTGTTGATGATGAAAACCCTGTCCCGACGAAATCACTACCCCGACGAAGACACTACCCCGACGAAAACCTGGTGTCGACGAAAACCCTCTGTCGACGAAATCCAATGTTCGTCGTGGCCCTTTTTCGTCGTGACCCTGTGTCGACGAAAACCTCAAGTTTTTGTCGTGATGCTTATGGGGAACAGTAGGTAAATATGTTTAGGTGCACTGCATGCATGATCCTTTTTGTCATCTACTGTTAGTGACTGTTATGTGTTGTCATGAACTAGGAAGCATGGTTTGCATGAATCTGTATAACTGTTGTGATATTTAAATTCATACTGTGACTGTATAATATACGTGAAACTTGTAACTGCAAACTGATTGGGTATACATGCAAACTATAGGCTTTGATTGAACTAATTATGGTCAAGTAATTAAGCATACCGAGCAAACCGAGGTGAGTTCACACACTTTCTAAGGCATGGGATTCCCGGTGGTTGGGAATGGGTTAAAGAATTAAAACGGAACCTACATATCCTCCTTGGGTAGAATATGTACCTCCATCCTCCATGGGTAGGATGCCAATGTTAATCATGCGTATTCTCCTTGGGTAGAATACGTACGTTCGTCCTCCTTGGGTAGGACAACAACCTTAAACTTGCTAAACAAACTCTATCTTTAAGTCCCTCATTTTTATATCGACTTAATCGCCGGGCCAATGGCGAGCGGGTCATTAGTTAATAGCGCTATTAGGGTTGACAAGCCTCATACCGTGCCGGTAGGACGGGCGTGTACTAATGGATCTGGGCACTCAGTCAATGATGATAGACATTGACTTAGGGCACAACTTACTTTCGTCAGTTTTCGATATGGTAACGGTCTAGTGGTTCACATGAGGAAGCCCCCACTGATTTTGGATATGGTTTGGGAAACAAAGATACTGGTTAACTCGTGGTTTACGAAATAACTTATGGTTTTCGAAACAAACTTTTAAAACTACACAACCAACTGTGAACTCGCTCAACTTTGTTGTTGACTCGTTGTTACATGCCTTGCAGGTCGTTAGATGCTTATGGAGCTTGCACGAGGAGGAAAGGTCATTGTGTGTAACAATCCTCAGTAAAAACGACACCCTTATAATATTTCCGACACCCTAGTATATTGTAAAATGTCCAAATATGTCTTATAATACACCCCGTATGTGAAAACCGAGCCTAAAATACGTTAAAGTATTTAAAATAATTTAAAAACAAGAAATAGTAAGCTGAGGTGGGCCGCATAGACCCACCCCAACCATTTACGCTGGCGGTATCAAGGTGGATACCGGATTCCTTTGATTTCTTTAGTTAAAGCGGGCCGCGTAAGACCCCGTTTAAGTGTACGCGGGCCGTGTGAGATCATCAAACACGGAGACACCAGAGGCCGACACGTGTCGACATCGTGACGGACCTACATGCTGACCCAGCTAAGCTACATGTTGACCAGGTGTTGACGCGGGCCGTGTAAGGCTTAGCCTTGTGTTACGCGGGCCGCGAGAGGACGAGATTCAGCAACTATATAAGGAGGCCATCGGGTTTCACTTTCCGTCGTTCACAATTCGATTCTCAATCTCAATTTCTGTAGAAGAGTTATAATAGTCGGGTATTATACCCCTAATTAGCGAGGTTCTGCTCCGTTGTAAGTATTATAACCCCAGTTTCGTAACAATTACTCTGCCCGATTGATTTAGGGTTCCGTAACAACTGTCGTGGTTCTGCCCGACGTAGTTGTTGGAATACCATCTCGGGGAGGGTATCCTTAATATTTTCAAAGGGTTAAGATACTAACCACTGTACATTTGTATAAATTATAGATTATATCCAGGAAACCCTTACAGGAAGTCTAAGATAGCAATGTGAGTTTATCCTCTTTTTGTTAACCTTTTTGGAATGTTTTACAAAACCTTAATTGTTTTACAATGTGATTAAGCGGTGATTGAGTCTTTGTAGTTCTTCAATTACTGCCGGTATTTTGGGGTTTTGTATACAAAATTTACTACACTGTGAGTAGTAAGTCGGGGATGACAGTACGTTACCATTGGACAATGAGTTAGCCAATGTGTAATATGACCCACAAGTCAGTGGATTGACAGTACTAAAAGGAGTAATTGTGTAGAAATAAACAATGTGATCGCTCTCAATACTGTTTTAATTGATAAAATGTTTCTTGATTAAACTGAGATTCACTCACCAGTATTTCTGACTGACAAATGTTTTTTAAAACGCGTTTCAGGTAACACAATGTGACAGCCAATTAGTAAAAAGCCAGCTGGAGAGCACTGAAGGCTTGGGAAAAATGTGGCTATAAAAGTTACCTAATAAACGATGTTTTAAATTCAATAAATTAGGGTTTATCCCTATAATTGTATTGTAATGAGAAACTTGGGTTTTGCCCAAGTTATTATTAATATCAAATATGGTGGTTTTACTCTGATAAACATTTCCTAACTACGGTCCTGATGTAATTTCCGCTGCAAGATTTAATAGCTGATACCACCGAAAATCTGAGCTCGCGTCCGCCCGTTCCCGGGACATAGGGATCGAGGGTTGCGACAGAAGGTGGTATCAGAGCCTAGCCACTGGTCTGAGCCAAAGAAGTGTTCTGCTGACACTTAAATTCTAAATTTTGTGTTAGGAAATAAATTACGGAAATACGTGCATAGCTGTAATTAGTTGTTATGTGTTATTTGACTAATTGCTAGTTTACAGTATGAGTGATCAAGGACCCTCAGACATGAGTCGTCCGTTGTCTGATTCACCTAAGAGTGAAGGTACCTCTTCACAGCCTGCCCTTTCTGGGTATTCTGCTGATCAGGAAGAAGGAGTGTTTGCTTTTAGAGCTCAATCAGAAGAGCCATTCCCTTACAAGAAACGAGGATGGTTCAGTAAGGAAGCCTTTGCTCGTAGGAAAAGAATGCGAAAGTTGCAACAACAAAGATTTATAGAAGCTGCTAAGCGAAAGACAGATGCCCATACACAGGATATGCTTAATAGAAGCCTAGCCAATTTTCATATCCTAGCTACAACTGCTGCTGACCCAAGTCTGGAACAATTAGTAGCACCCCAACCACAACCACAAATCCCAGACCAACCCATGGAAATAGAAAATCCTGAAAACCAAGTGGAAATGCATGACTTCAACCCAGAAGAAATCCCCAGGTTACCTGCACCAAACCCCCTAGACCCAAATTACGACCCCTGGTGGGACGATAATAGGGACTTTGTGCAACGTTACCCTATTCATGAAGACACACCCATACAGAACATAGGAGCCTATCCAGGTATGGACCCTTTAGATCCCTATTACCACGATGATTATATTAGGGAGATCTTAGAAGATCCTTACCGATTTCAGGCACTTTCACCCCCATATCAGGAACCCGCACCCCAGATTCCAAACCCAGTCCGAGAACCTGCACCCCAATGAGTGCAGAAAACGTTCAAGAACTTAGGACTTTTGGGGAGGAAATTTTAGAAAGCAGTGAGAGAATGCGTCAGGTGGAGAGCGTCTCGTATGGAAATACGATGAACGCAATATGGATTTTTGGATAAATCCATATCCGTGAATGTGAGAATGGAGGAAACGGTAATAGTAATAATAATAATATAATAGAATAAAATAATAAAATAAAATATGTGTGTACGGATGCATATTACTATTAGTGTGATTCTATTTCTGTTGGTATTGTAATTTTATTTCAGTACTAGTGTGTAATAGACGCATAGTATATGGAAATAGAGTACAAGTCGCAATGATCGACGCTTTTGGCTAGATTACGTGCCATGTGATTAACTATAGTAAATATTATTTTGTGATATTAATTACTGGTAAATGTTTAAAATTCAGATGGCCAACGAAGGAAATCAAGAAAATCTGAATAACGATAACCAGAGTAACATTAACGAGGTTAATGAGAATCCAAGCGTCAATAACAATGAAAATCAAGTGGATAATAGTGCTATTCAACACATTGTGGCACAAGGAATTATAGATGCAATGCCATTTATTCTTCAAACGGTTCAAGAAGCGAATAATAAAAGTAAACATAGCAGTAAGCGACCAATTGAACCGGAACACAGTGTGAACAATGGCCCTGTCCTTCAAATGCCCATTCCCAAAAGAAGAAGAACCGTGCCTTACGGTTGTTCTTACAAAGAATTCTGGTCTTGTAAACCAATAGAATTCTCGGGCAATGAAGAACCCATTGCAGCTCTACGCTGGATAGAAAAGACAGAGGCTGTTTTGAAAATAAGTAAATGTGCGAAAGAGGACAAGATAATGTTTGCTTCCAATCTATTTAAGAATTCAGCTTTAGAATGGTGGAACACTATCCTTCAGTCTAGAGGAAGTGATAGGGTTTATAGTATGGATTGGGAAGAATTTAGGAATATGGTAGAAAGGAAATTCTGCCCTCCTAATGAAAAGGAACAGATAGCAAACAAATTCCTAAATCTTAGGATGAATGGAGTTGATAGTAAGGGATATACTAAAATATTCTTCGAATATGCTAGAATAGTGCCAACTCTTGCTTCACCAGAACCAGTGTTAATCTCCCGTTATATTTGGGGATTAATTGGAGAGATTAGACATGTAGTCAAGGCAGCTAGACCTCAAACTATAGAAGAAACTGTAGAACTAGCCAATACCTTGACAGATGAATTAATCCGTACTAGAGAAGAAGACCAGAGGAGGAACCTAACCCAAAGGCTTACTCAAGAATTTCGTTCTGGAAATTACAATCATAGGAATATGGGTCCTACCTCTGCACCATACTGGAAGGTCTGCAAGAAAAAGCATTCGGGAAAATGCTCCACTCTCTGCAATTATTGCAAGATGCCAGGACACAAGGAAGAAAATTGCAGGAAGAAATCCAGTAATGGATTATGCTACAACTGTGGAGAAAAAGGTCATATCAGGCCAAACTGTCCGAAATTAGCTCCAGCTACAAACAACAAGAATACTAAAAATGCTAGAGCATTTGTTCTGACTGCAGATGAAGCCAAAATGATTCCAGATGTTATAGCAGGTACGTTTTTAGTTAATGATGTCTTTGTTAATGATGTCTTTGCTAAAGTTAATACATCGTTTTGAAAATTTCTAAATCAGTCATTAACTAAACTACCACAAGAATGCTTAGTAGAGACAGCCAATGGAGAAACCGTTAGAATTTCTGAAATCTTGCAGGGAGCAAGCATAGAAATTTTAAATCAGAAATTTATTGCAAACCTTTATCCTATGAATCTAGCAGGATTCGATGTTGTTTTAGGAATGGATTTGTTAATAGCCAGTATTTTATGTGATCAAAAGTCAATACAAGTAAATTCACCAAAAGGTAAAACGATCACAATTAAAGGAGATAAGCCATTTAGATCCACAAAATTCATCTCTATGATGAAAACTGCAAGTTCTATAAGAAAAGGTTCTATAGTGTATTTGATTTCTATAATCACTAACACTAAAGGAAAAGAACTAAAAGACATTCCAGTAGTATCTCAGTTTTCAGATGTTTTTCCAGAAGAATTACCAGGACTACCACCCGACAGAGAAGTTGAATTCAGGATTCATCTACTACCAGGAACAGCACCAATTGCCAAAGCACCCTACCGTTTGGCACCCGCTGAAATGCCAGAATTAAAGAAACAATTAGACGAATTGTTGGAAAAAGGATTCATACAACCAAGTTCGTCGCCATGGGGAGCGCCAATACTGTTCATTAAAAAGAAGGACGGATCAATGCGTAAGTGCATTGACTACCGTGAATTAAACAAGGTCACGATTAAGAATCGGTACCCATTACCGAGAATCGATGATCTGTTTGATCAGCTACAAGGAGCTCGATTTTTCTCTAAAATCGATTTAAGGTCAGGATATCATCAATTAAAGGTACAGGAAGAGGACATTCCTAAAACCGCCTTCAGAACGAGGTATGGCCATTATGAATTTACTGTCATGCCATTTGGTTTAACCAATGCCCTAGCTGCATTTATGGACATGATGAACCGAATATGTAAGCCATATTTGGATAAATTCATAATTGTCTTTATAGATGATATTCTAATTTACTCTAAGAGTAAAGAGGATCATGCAAAGCATTTGCACGCACTTTTAAGCCTATTAATAAAGGAAAAACTTTATGCTAAGTTTTCAAAGTGCGAATTTTGGTTAGAACAAGTACAATTCCTTGGACACCTAGTCAATCATGAAGGAATTCATGTAGATCCAACAAAGATTGAGGCAATTACCAAATGGAAAACCCCTGAATCACCAACCGAGGTTAGAAGTTTCTTAGGATTGGCCGGTTATTATAGAAGGTTTATTCAAGATTTTTCTAGAATAGCCATTCCCTTAACTAAGCTAACCTGTAAATCTGTTAAGTCTGAATGGGGAGTAAAACAAGAAGAAGCCTTTAGAATCCTTAAGCAAAGATTAACCCATACACCCATACTAGCATTACCAGAAGGAGCTGAAGACTTTATAGTCTATTGCGATGCTTCTAAATTAGGCTATGGATGTGTGTTAATGCAACGTCAAAAGGTTATAGCTTACATATCTAGACAACTTAAGAATCATGAAGAGAATTATTCCACCCATGATTTAGAGTTAGGAGCTATCATTTTTGCTCTTAAGTTTTGGAGACATTACCTTTATGGTAGTAAATTTACCATATTCACTGATCATAAGAGTTTAAGGTATATTTTCAAACAAAAGGAATTGAATATGAGACAAAGACCCTGGATGGAGTTACTTAGTGATTATGATTTTGATATCCAGTATCATGAAGGAAAAGCAAATGTAATGGCAGATGCTTTAAGCCGAAAGCATCATGAAAAGCCAAAAAGGGTACGTTCTCTTAAATTAAATCTGCAAGTAGATTTAAATAATCAGATAAGAGAAGCACAAGATTCAGTAATCAAGGATGATTCTGAAAAATTAAAAGGTATGCTAAAAGAATTGGAACAAGGAATAGATGGAATTTGGAGATTCCATAAAAAGAGAATGTGGATACCTAAATTAGGAAATCTACGTCATCGTATATTAGAAGAAGCCCATAAGTCTAAGTATATGATGCATCCAGGAAATGATAAAATGTACCAGGATTTAAGGAAAAATTTCTGGTGGATAGGAATGAAAAAGGACATAGCAGCCTATGTTTCTAAATGTTTAACTTGTTCACAAGTTAAAGCTGAACACCAGAAACCCTCAGGTTTGTTACAGCAATTAGAAATACCAGCGTGGAAATGGGAATTGATAACAATGGATTTTGTTACTAAATTATCTAAAACTAAGAAAGGAAATTATACAATTTGGGTGATTGTAGATAGATTAACCAAGTCAGCTCATTTCCTACCAATGAAAGAAACTTTCAGTATGGAACAATTAGCTAAACTATATGTAAATGAAATTGTTTCTTTACATGGCATTCCTTTATCAATTGTTTCTGATAGAGATAGCCGATTTACCTCTCATTTTGGTCAAGTTTCCAAAAGGCAATGGGAACTAAGTTAAAATTAAGTACAGCTTATCATCCTCAAACGGATGGACAAAGCGAAAGAACAATTCAGACAATGGAAGACATGCTTAGAGCTTGTGTAATTAATTTTGGAGGTAATTGGGATGATCACTTACCTTTAATAGAATTTTCATATAATAATAGTTATCACACAAGTATCAATGTTGCACCATTTGAAGCACTTTATGGACGAAAGTGCCGAACCCCAGTCTGTTGGGCAGAAATTGGGGAAAAGCAACTATCTGGACCTGAGATAGTACAAGAAACAACTGATAAGATTATTCAAGTCAAGGAACGACTGAAAGCAACATGTGATCGACAGAAAAGTTATGCTGATAACCGACGCAAACCCTTGGAATTTCAAGTAGGAGATAAAGTATTGTTAAAAGTCTCTCCTTGGAAAGAAATCGTAAGATTCATCAAACGGGGAAAGTTAAGTCCCAGGTATGTTGGACCTTTTAAGATTATTAGAAGAATAGGACCTGTAGCCTATCAGCTACAACTGCCAGAGGAAATGGTAGGAATACATGATGTGTTTCATGTATCTAATCTCAAAAAGTGTTTAGCTGATGAATCACTAATAGTACCTCTTAATGATATAGAGGTAAATGAACAACTCAAGTTTGTAGAAAGGCCTCTACAGATTGAAGACAGGAAGGTCAAGAATCTCAAGCATAAGAGACTAGTTCTGGTCAAAGTGAAGTGGGACTCCAAAAGAGGACCTGAGTACACATGGGATCTTGAATCTGAAATGCAAAGGAAATATCCGCACTTGTTCCAATAGATCTCGAGGACGAGCTCTAAAACAAAGTGGGGAGAATGTAACAATCCTCAGTAAAAACGACACCCTAGAATATTGTAAAATGTCCTAATATGTCTTATAATACACCCCGTATGTGAAAACCGAGCCTGAAATAAGTTAAAGTATTTAAAATAATTTAAAAACAAGAAATAGTAAGCTGAGGCGGGCCGCGTAGACCCACCCCAACCATTTACACGGGCGGTATCAAGGTGGATGCCGGATTCCTTTTATTTCTTTAGTTAAAGCGGGCCGCGTAAGACCCCGTTTAAGTGTACGCGGGCCGTGTGAGATCATCAAACGCGGAGACACCAGAGGCCAACACGTGTCGACATCATGGCGGACCTACATGCTAACCCAGCTAAGCTACATGTTGACCAGGTGTTGACGCGGGCCGCGTAAGGCTTAGCCTTGTGTTACGCGGGCCGCGAGAGGACGAGATTCAGCAACTATATAAGGAGGCCATCGGGTTTCACTTTCCGTCGTTCACAATTCGATTCTCAATCTCAATTTCTGTAGAAGAGTTATAATAGTCGGGTATTATACCCCTAATTAGCGAGGTTCTGCTCCATTGTAAGTATTATAACCCCAGTTTCGTAACAATTACGCTGCCCGATTGATTTAGGGTTCCGTAACAACTGTCGTGGTTCTGCCCGACGTAGTTGTTAGAATACCGTCTCGGGGAGGGTATCCTTAATATTTTCAAAGGGTTATGATACTAACCAATGTATATTTGTATAAATTATATATTATATCCAGGAAACCCTTACAAGAAGTCTAAGATAGCAATGTGAGTTTATCCTCTTTTTGTTAACCTTTTTGGAATGTTTTACAAAACCTTAATTGTTTTACAATGTGATTAAGCGGTGATTGAGTCTTTGTAGTTCTTCAATTACTGCCGGTATGTTGGGGTTTTGTATACAAAATTTACTACACTGTGAGTAGTAAGTCAGGGATGACAGTACGTTACCATTGGACAATGAGTTAGCCAATGTGTAATATGACCCACAAGTCAGTGGATTGACAGTACTAAAAGGAGTAATTGTGTAGAAATAAACAATGTGATCGCTCTCAATACTGTTTTAATTGATAAAATGTTTCTTGATTAAACTGGGATTCACTCACCAGTATTTCTGACTGACAAATGTTTTTAAAACCCGTTTCAGGTAACACAATGTGACAGCCAATTAGTAAAAAGCCAGCTGGAGAGCACTGAAGGATTGGGAAAAATGTGGCTATAAAAGTTACCTAATAAACGATGTTTTAAATTCAATAAATTAGGGTTTATCCCTATAATTGTATTGTAATGAGAAACTTGGGTTTTGCCCATGTTATTATTAATATCAAATATGGTGGTTTTACTCTGATAAACATTTTCTAACTACGGTCCTGATATAATTTCCGCTGCAAGATTTAATAGCTGATACCACCGAAAATCTGAGCTTGTGTCCGCCCGTTCCCGGGACATAGGGATCGGGGGTTGCGACATTGTGGGATATGGACTGTTATGTCCCGTGCTTAACATTTGAACTTTAAATTATGTTTTGGTTATTTAAACATTACTATGCTTCCGCTGATTACTTAAACATGTTTGGTTTCTTTTGAACACCAATTATTTTGGGTTTGGTTTTATTTACTTAATTGCATTGTTCAATATGATTGGTGGCTGGATCCTGGTCAGTCATGCCTCCATGCGGTGATACTCCGCTTGTGGATTTTGGGGGTGTGACAGTATACAAGTAGTCACATATTTTCTACACGTATTTAGCAGGTAGTTTATAAATAACATCCATCATATAATACGCATGTTATTCCAGCCGAATATTGATACATAACAAGGCTCATAGATGGAACAGTTATAACGTGGACCCATTATAGGTGTACGACCCTATATATGTTAATGTGCGGCCCACTTGTCAAGTGTGCGGCACGCATGGGTGTGTGCGGCCATTTGACAAGTGTGCGGTCATGCATTTTCGTATTGTACTCTGTGCTTTGATGATTGTACAAAGAGAATGCGTGGTCATAAGATGTGCGACCTCGTATGATCCTCTTGTACGTTGTGCATCAGTATTTACACATTTGGGAGTGTGCGACTACTGGGGTGTACGGTGTGTTGTATGTGTTGTACATGATGCAGTTCATAGTGAACATGCTTTAAAGATTTACATCCACATAATTTACAACTTTTACATCAGTTTTCATGAATCCTAAAATCATTCTTATCGCATAAAATCGGATTTGTTCACTCAATCATCAGGTAAGGTTATTTGGCTACATCATGTATCCTAAATCACCAAATGTTCAGTTAATGGATCTAGACAAAGATCATTATCAATCATCAAAAAGATTTATACTTTAGCCATATAAGATCAGAAGGGTTCACCCATGATCATTTGAACATCATGGATCCATAATAATAACTGATTTACTATTATGCAAGAATCAAATCATCATACGGAACCATCCATTTAGATCTATAAACATTATGTCACCTTTAAATTATTTAAACAAGTGGTGAAGATCAAGCACACCATTTCATCGATTTAGACTTAATATTATGAACACATATCAACATGATTCATGAATCATCCTAAAATTTTAGATCATGGAGAACATTATATCATACAAACTTATAATCATCTTGCAACCATACAAGCCCTAACTCCCTTATCATATTATGAATCTTCCCAAATCATGCTTACATGGAGAAATCATTAAAAAGAAAAACCCTTATTACGTACAACACATATTTCATGAATCTAAAACAATATCCCCTAAAACCCCATCTCAATCACACGAAAAGAACATAGATCGAATAGCAAGGAAATTTACTCTAACCCGGAATGATGAAACAAGCGTGTGTATAAGAATAGAAGAGAAATCCTTGAGAGAGAGAAGAGATCTTCAAAAGAAAAGGAGAATCTTCAAAGGAACTGTTGCTGTGAATCTTTAAAAGAAAGGAAAGAATTCTGTCTATCAACATTCTCTATCAACATTCTGTCTGTGAATTCATTAAACAGTCTCTTTCGCCTGTGAGAGTCCTCGAGCGAATGACTCTTCATGAGGATGCCTCCTTCGAGAGGACGAGTCCTTCGTGAGGACGTAACATGTTCGTGAGGACATAACATGTTCGTGCGAATGTGCTACATCGTACGAAACTGACTCATCTGTGCGAAACTGACTTTTCACATTTTTCGATCTAAAATCTTTATTTCTTCAAATTTGATGATGATTCTTCCACATACTAGGTTGAAATTCATTATTGATTAATCCTATGGTTTCAATTTTACTTTTTGTCCGTGAATTGACCGTTAATTTGATGTTTTGCGTCTAAAAACCCATAAATCATAGCGTAGGTGATTCAATCAACTGTTAGATCGATTGAATCGGTACCGTAGCTTTGATACCAATTGTGAGTTCAGGATCAGGCGGGTTTAGACGAAAGTTTGGATAGAATAAATGTAATTCGGTAGAAAACTCATAAGAATAGTCATAAATAGAAAGCTTGCATTAATACCAAAAGAGCATACGTCATTGACCGGCTGGAGAGAGCATCAGCAATCTCTCCAGCCAAACTCCCAAAACTTATCAATTAACGAACACACGACACTATATATATACATGAGGTTGGGACGGACGAGCACTTCCGTGCAGATGAGCTTGTCCGTGCGGATGAGTTACATCCGCACGAATGTGTTACATCCTTACGAAGTTACATCCGTACGAAATTACATCCTTACGAAGTTACATCCGTACCAATGTGTTACATCTGTACGAACCTCTCTCGTCCTCTCCAAAGTCATGTGTTCGTATCTCAATTATACAATATTCAAAACACGCTCTATCTAGCATATTCGCACAATGGCGGACATACATAATATGCACCAATACTTTTTGGGGTATGTGTGCGAAATCTGGAATGATCTTTGTGTTGGTGCATATTCTGTGACAAAAGCTTAATAGTTTAATTATTTAGTCTTTGGATATTTTGTATTGGGCTTAGCATTATCGGTTAGTGAGTTAATTATTGTAATGGGCTTTGAGAATGACCTAGCCCAGTTAGAAACCCAGTTCCCAGACGTGTGCTATATAAACATGTTTTGTGATTAGGGTTTGTAAGACTAAAGGGTATGGTGAGGCCCATCCCCACGAGGATGGGCCGCCACGTAGGCGCCACATCACCGGCTCGTGGAGGATGGGCCTCCTTCACTTTTGAGGGGGATGGAGGATGGGGCTACCCCACCTCATTATTTTATAATTTTCTAAGTGTTTTTTTATTAACTTAATAAAAAATTTATAAAAGTTAAAAAATACAACATAAAACAACATAAATAAAGTCATTTCATAACATAAAAAAAATTACATTTCCTAAAAAAAAAAAAAAAAACATTTCCGAAAAAAAAATTTACATTTCCTAAAAATAAAAATAAAAAACCTACGACGTCCATTTTTTCTTCAGCTCTTCCTTCATCCTCCGATACACCTCTCGTTCTTCCTCCGGAACCGATTC
>JARYGA010038520.1:0-29499 GCA_030545235.1 Helianthus tuberosus
AAATTTGAACTTTTCTGCTCTTCTTAGGACACTAGCTAAACACCATTTGATGTCCATAAGCTCCATTTCTTCAGCGTCTATCTGATCGTAATCCTCCTTTGTTAGCATAGGATTCCCGATCCGCCCTGCAACCAAACTTTCATAGGATAGTAGCACAGAACCAAGTAATGCCATGTGATCTTTTGCAACTTCTTCAGAGAAACTTTGACCATCAGGAAGATTCAAAGCAATGTTGCATTGTATCACATAACCATTTCCACTTTTAGAACTTTGATGTTGAAAGCTTAATGTTGTATCTTTTGGATTAACACTCGGATATGAAGAGAACCCACTGCTTTTGTTAGAACCCTGATCAACATTTTCTGATGAATTTCCAGCACTAAAAGCAGTTTGAATCTTTGGACTTCTTTCAGCTTCTGGAACACTGCCTTTGTAATACATTTTCACATCTTGTTGACCACTCGGATTATTCATCCTCGCAATATTTTGTTGTTCCAGATCTTGACCCTCAATCTTCTCAATAAACTGAGAAATCGTCAACCCATCATATACCCCAGTGTTCTTTAATATCATCAAAAATGTACCCCATTCTAATTGAGGTAAAGCATCAGCTAATTTATCGACCCATTCTTCTCGATCTTTAGTTATACTCAATAAAGACATAGAACGCACTAAGTGGCAGTATCTTTCAATCAGCTTCTTTGTGTCTTCCCCTGGCAGACTTGTGAATAGATCAAATTCTTTCTTAAGAAACCCCTTTTTGCTTTTTATCATCTTCTCACTGCCCTCAAATTTAATTTTAAGTGCATCCCAAATTGATTTTGAAGTTTTGTCATGTTGAAGCAGAATAAAGATGTCTTCTTTAATAGCTTGCTGAAGCAGACTAATCATCATCTTTTCAGCTCTGTACATGTCTCGTTCTTGATCGAAAAATTCAGATATTTCTTTCTCAACTTGCAGATCAGTACGTGGTAAAACATACTTCTTCAAAATACACTCCCATGATCTTAGATGGTTAGCTTGAACCCAGTTTTCAAACCTATCTTTCCATCCGTAATACTCCTCAATGCTCATTAGCTTCGGGGGTTTTTGTGTAGTTCCAGTCTCATTTTCCAAATTCATGTTTTGAGCAATGATGGCTGGAGTAGTCGGGGATGTGGCAAACGCGTTGTAAAACTCTTCACTCATGATGAAAACAATTTTTCAAATAACTTTTACTTTCAAGCGAAATACCTCTCGAGCGAAATCAAATAATCCTTTCAAGCGGACCCTTCTCAAGCGAAATCAACTCTTAAACACACAACCAGTTCAAGCGAAGTCTTCAATTTTGCAATTTCAAGCGAAATAACTAACTGACTGTTCCAAGCGGAATACCCCAGTAACTTGTTTCAAGCGGAATAACCAATATGGAGCGAAATCAGCGCACTTTGAAGCGAAATAACAGGTTTTGCTTGAAACTTTTCAAGCGGACTATGGCAATCTCGAGCGGACCCACAAATATTCGTTCAAGCGGGATCACAACTTAGGTCCATTTTTACCATTTTTAAACTGATTTAAGGCCTGAAACTCTCAAGGGTTTGTTAAAAAGCAGTTTTACACGTTATATGAAAAATTTAGCCGATTTTAACCATAAAAACTAGTTAATTTTGAAAAGAAGGTGTAGAAAACAGAAATTTCGAGCTGAATCGGAAAGAACTCCTCCTCCTGAGCTCTGATACCACTTGTAGGATCGATTTGTGACCCAAACGAGTCGTTCAGAGGAGCTGTTATCTGTTTCAGATGCGGAAACTAAGAAACAGACTTCGAGACAACAAGCAATTCACTTTAAACACCCTGTAGATTGATATAACAACTAGTACAATCAGAAAACACACCGTCAGCACCTCGGTATGAAATTCAAGAACTGTTCCAAATGAAACCGCTTGAAACCTATATATAGACTTCGAGATTCTGCTTGAACATGCTCAAGCGGAATGCCATCTCAAGCGAAATCACCACTCAAGCTAAAACACCTGTTCAAGCTAAATCACCTGTTCAAGCGAAATCAGCTATTTCGCTTGAACCTGACATATCCTCTTCAAGCGGAATAAGCCCGTTGACTTGTTTTCTCGATTTTCGTGCCATGAATGATGTAAGACTCGATACAAGACGAAGTCGACAGACGCATGCACCAACATAAACAAGAGACGAACCTTGCTATCTGGAGCTGAGTGTCATGGTCGTATTCTTGTCGTCAAAACTGTTCGGTTATAGTCTGGTTTTATAAAAACGTCCTTTTTAAAACCAAGTTCACTATAACCTGGCTCTGATACCAATCTGTCACACCCCCAAAATACCACATGCGGAATTACCACGGGGAGTGTGACGTACCAGGATCCAAGCCACCAATCACATTGAACTTCGCATAATATGATTAAATAAAACTTTCACTTATTAACATTAAGTGTTACAACGTTACAAATATTTCACAGTAGACAACGGAAGCATAATTCACTCGTTAAGTGTTTATAAACCATTAGTCTTGTGTTGCGATTTTATGTATCTCGACCCATGACCACTCCAGCCTCCCAGACAGCAAGTTCCAACAATATGCACCTAAAGGCCTGCAAGGCATGTAACAACGAATCAACAACAAAGTTGAGCGAGTTCACAGTTGGTTGCCCATTTTATAGTTGTTCCAAAAACCACGAGTTCATTCAAAAACCATGAGTTATCCTATACATTTTTTCCCAAACCATAACCAGTGGGGGCTACCCTATGTAACCACTAGACCGTTACCATATCGACAACTGACGAAAGAAAGTTGTGCCCTAAGTCAATGCCTATCATCATTGAATGAGTGCCCAGATCCATTAGTACACGCCCGTCCTACCGGCACGGTGTGAGGCTTGTCAACCCTAATAGCGCTATTAACTAAAGACCCGCTCTCCATTGGCCCGACGATTAAGTCGATATAAAAATGAGGGACTTAATGATAGAGTTTTGTCTAGTAAGTTTAAGGTTGTTGTCCCACCCAAGGAGGACGAACGTACGTATTCTACCCAAGGAGAATACACATGATTAATATTGGCATCCTACCCATGGAGGATGGAGGTACATATCCTACCCAAGGAGAATATGTAGGTTCCGTTTTAATTCTTTAACCCATTCCCAACCACCGGGAATCCCATGCCTTAGAAAGTGTGTGAACTCACCTTGGTTTGCTCGGATTGTTAATTTACTTTACCAGTTCCCAGTTGGTCAACCAAATCCTAATATAATTTCCAATAACAATCAGTTTTATGGCACTCATTCATACATTCCTTACACATATTACACATGAAACCCACACATAATATCATGCAAAGTGTAATAGTTGATCATGCAATGTAACAGTAGATACCATACATCATATCATCACAGAGTGGGTGAGTGAATCTCACACCAGTTAGTTTACAAAATCACCGGTCGTTATCATACCATTATTAAAACCATTATTCATCCATGTGCGTGTGTGATCCACTCTATAAATGGCAAAGTGTAAGTGGTCCAACTTACATAACAGGCCCATGTGAAGTAATCTAATCCTGACATCTCATAACATATAACAATTCGAACACTATTAATGTAATATTACATGTAGTATGGTAGTTGTAATTAATTCAAATGAAAATTTTGTTTTGACATTGTACAGCTACATCGATTGCCATTTATTTAACTAATTGAATGAATCTTATAAGCTAATTGGGCTGAGAAGGAACCAAAGTCAACGAAATTGGGTGTGGCTTGTATTTGGGCCGTGATATGAAAAGGGTAAACAAAAGGGACATGGCTTCGCACAACTTGTATTCGGCCACCATACATTTTTTTTTAAAACCTTGAAACTTCTTATATAATAAACTCTGACCCATGTTTAAATCCTGAACTCCTGTTCATGCATATAAAACTCGGACCATATTCCTTCATAACCCGGACCATATATATGTGTAAACCCGGACACAACAACCTCCCCAAACTCGGACCACTATATATGTATACTCCTGATAAAACCTCGGACTAGAATCAAAACTCGGCACACCTTGTTTTATTTGAGAAACCCGGACTCAATTAAACTCGGACCCGACGTGCTTATATGGAAACATGTATTAACTAACTCGGACATCAAAACGTTTAGTAAACTCGGACTGTGAAACCCTCTTTTAAACTCGGACTCAATGGAGTAATCCAACTGTTCATCATCACAATTATCATGCAATCATAAAATCAATTTGTTCAAACCCAAGACATAACTAACCAGCATGTTTCATCGATTGATTAATACTAAACATTGAGTTTATAAATATAATTCGTTATATATATGTGATCATATATCATCACTTTCATTAAGTAAAACACAGTTACAATATGTGATCATATATCATCATTTAATTCACATAATATAAATATTAACAATCATGTGCACATAATATTAATACTCGTGACTAATCTAACAACCTTATTATGATATGCACATGGCTTTGTTTGATCAATGCTACCAACACACGCACATGAGCCGCCAGTTTCATTATACAAAGTTATCCTTTTTATCAAACAATTATATGCAAAGCTATTGGACCGTTCCTGCTACTGTTACATCACAATTAATTATGAATCACATATCATCCCTAATATATATTCTATATCAAGACTAACACATCGGACCATCTTTTACCGCAAATTTATTAGCGTCTCTAATTACATGCATCCCTAAGCATCGTTTAACATGTAAATAACATAACATCAAGTTTCTCACGATTATAAAACACACATATACTTTCGGTCAATCAGGATTACACATAACCACAATCACCAATTAAGAATTAGCATAAATATAAATCTACTAACCAAAGTTTGATTGAATAAGATGATGTCTCGAGGGGGGGGTGCTAGGGGTGCGTCCACTGTTGTCATGATCCAAGAGAGGAGTGGGGTTTATTAGGGTTTGCAAATAATCAAGTATTCTTATACAACTTTACGTAAACAAGAATTTAAGAAGATGGGCTCGGTTTACTATAGCTACAAGATCCTAGTTAAACACATTCAAAGCCCATGAGGAGTGGGCTCAATTCTAAGGTTCAGTTGGGCTCTAGGCCCAAGCATAAGTCTGATGTGATTTCATATGTAAGTATGCGGCCCAACATATGTTATTTAATCGAGTTATCACAAACGTCTAAGTTTAAGGGCGTTAAGATAACAATATTAAACGTCACACCTCATCAGCGTTAAGATAACACTTTTTGAGATTGGACACGTGGAAGGTTGGATGAACATTTCCAAGTTCAGGAGGTAACTCAAGTCTATAGGCTACTTTTCCGATTCTTTCAACGATCTTGAATGGTCCAACATATCTAGGTGCAAGTTTTCCTGTCTTTACAAATCTGATCACACCTTTCCAAGGTGAAACCTTAAGTAAAACGCGATCACCGACTTGAAATTCCAAGGGCTTGCGTCGTCTATCCGCGTAACTCTTTTGATGGCTTCTAGCTGTCTGAAGGTTATCGCGAACTTTCTTAACCTTATCTGTAGTCTCTAGAATGAGTTCAGGTCTAGTAAGCTGAGCTTCACTGATCTCATTCCAGCAGACTGGTGAACGACATTTTCGACCATAGAGAGCTTCGAAAGGAGCCATGTTGATGCTGGAGTGATAACTATTGTTGTAGGATAATTCAATCAACGGTAGATACAAATCCCAACTACCACCAAAATCGATCACACAAGCTCTAATCATATCCTCCAAATTCTGGATTGTTCTTTCAGATTGGCCATCTGATTGCGGATGATAAGCTGTGCTCAAATTGAGTTGGGTTCCCATTGCAGATTGTATGGTTCTCCAAAACCGAGATGAGAATCGAGCATCTCTATCAGATATAATCTTCAAAGGAACGCCATGATGGGATACAATCTCATCCACATAAATCTTAGCAAGCTTGTCGGTAGATAGATCCTCACGGATCGGCAAGAAATGCGCTGACTTGGTAAGACGATCAACAACTACCCAAATGGCATCATGACCTTTCTTTGTGCGTGGAAGTTTGGTAATAAGATCCATAGCAATGTTTTCCCATTTCCAAACTGGAATCTCTGGTTGCTCCAATAATCCAGAGGGATGTTGATGTTCAGCCTTAACCTTAAGACAAGTAAGGCATTTAGAAACGTACAAGGCAATGTCTTTCTTCATACCGGGCAACCAAAACTGGGTTCGAAGATCCTTATACATTTTATCTGTGTGACACCTGTGCTTGTAATCATTGTAAAAAATTCAGTTATCAATAAAATAATGTTATTTGATCCCAATGTTTGTTTGTTTATGTTTGACATTTTGTGTTGATGCACAAGAATGTTTGTTGACTGCATCTTCATCAAGTCTTATATCAAGAAAGTCAAGATTGGATCTTAAAAGTCAATTTAGGGTTTAGTTTTGATTTAGAAAGAGATTAGAGGGTTCCGTTTGAAACGATCGTTTGAGATATAGGGTTCCGTTTGAACCATTATGTTAAGTTCAAACGGAAGGGTCTCATTGTCTATATATAGGAGTGTGTTTGTCAAATTTCAAACGGAACGGTACGGAACAGTTGAATGGTTGTGAATGTGAGCGAAGGTTGTCACACCCCCAAAATCCACATGCGGAGTATCACCGCTTGGAGGCGTGACTGACCAGGATCAAACCACTAATCATATTGAACAAGTAAATAATTAAGTGTAAAAGTCCAACCAACACGATTAGTGTCCAAAACAACCATAGTTAAGTTATGAGCGGAAGCATAATGTTTTAAAACCAAATCATAAGTTTAGATATTCAAAGGTTTAACATGGCACACAGCTGTCCATGTCCCACAACGACTCTTCCTTGTGCAAGCTCCAGCTAAGTACCTATAGACCTGCAAAGCATGTAGTAACGAGTCAACAACTAGTTGAGTGAGTTCACGTTTTGGTTGTCCAGTTTATAGTTATTCCGAAAACACAGTTTGTTCTTTACCAGCTATCCAGCCGTGGGGGTTACCCCATAGTTTGAAAAACGTTTATTAGTTACCCGTTCTTACGTTGGCTACTCCAGCCCGGCTCTATGGCCGTGGGGGCTACCCCATGTTTAATTCACCAGACTCGTTACCATATCGACTACTAACGTTCGTCATGTTTAAGTGCCCTAACGTCTGTGTCTATCATCACTGACGTGCCATAGTCCATTAGTCCACGCCCGTCCTCTGCGGCACGGTGTGAGGTTTGTTAAACCTAATAGCGCTATTTAACTAATGACCCGTTCGCCATTGGCCTCGGCGATTAAGTCGATATAAAATGGAGGGACTTCGTTGATAGAGTTCTAGTCTAGTATAGTTTAATACGTCTCAACCGGACGAGGAATCTATGTTCCTGGTTACGTCTCAACAGGACGAGGAATCCCTATTCCTTAACCCATTCCCAACCCCTGGGAACCCCATGCTTTGTAACGGAGTGTGAACTCACCTTGGTTTGCTCGGAAGATTACACAGAAAGGTCAAGTCTAGCAGCTAGTGGTCAACCACGTCCTAACATGGTTACCATACAAGTCAGGTTTAAGTTCAAGTAAAGCACACATAAGTTTACACAGAGATAACAAAGTCACGAACACATACTAATCTTGGCCTCACATAACAGTCAAGGTGCATAGCATATTCATACTTGTATGATCCGAAAGATATAGCCCAATAATAGTCGGCCCAACATGTTGTGCGTTCAGCACAGCCTTGTGCGATCCACAACATGTTGTGCGACTCCGTTGGTCACCCGGCCCAAAATAACAAGAAGCCCAATTAACATAAATCGTTCCATGCGTAACCGGCCCAAACAATGTAAATATGGATCCCTTGTGCGATCGGCTAATCTGGCCCAACATACACCCGGCCCAACAGTTAATTAACATATCAACTTGTGCGACTAGAAACGCCTTGTGCGACTGACAAGACTTGTGCGACCAGGGTGTCTTGTGCGAGTGAATTAGACATCCGCATATCTTGCCATTCGGTTACACCCATTTACCAGTTTCCAAATTTAAGATAATCAACCAACAGCTTCTATCTTTACCCGATAATCAATCAACACAATTAACAATTTCCAACCATGCATTTTATCGATCAAATAAGTGTTTTAACATCAAGTATTTATGAACTCTATTTTGTATATTCCTCAACATATCAAGATCATCACCAGAGACATAATCATTATCACACAGTTACACTTTTACATGCCACCACCGAACAAACAATTAATATATAATAACGTGATCACTAATCATACCACTTCTAAACTCGATACTCTATGCATCACGTTTGATTTTCAGTTTGTAATTGTAAAAAAGTCAACACATGTACATTATCACCTAAATCAAGAATGGATCACATGTTTGCTGACAATTTCCTATGCCATCACATGATTAACTTGGCTGCACTTTCGATACAATCCACATACCAATCATACCACATAATAGCCGACAAGTATATATTGTTATCCTAGAAATCGATTATGATTATATGAATTTTATATTCATCACATCCCACTTATCAAAGCATAAATATCTAGTAGTAACATGCAAACCATTAATCCCCTTAGTCATCAAATGCCAACGTGATCAGTAACCTAGTCAATATTCGGTACCACTAGACATTTAAGACAAATAGATTTGATTCAAACAATTTAGATTCCAACCATCATGTGAAAGAGTATTAAATCGGTCCAATCAAAACTCAAAGAAATCATTATATACTAACATATATTCAAGAGATCACGTATAACAAGGAGGAACCTACTAACCGAACATCAGATGAAATCGAAGAGGCTTCACGATCTTGGGGTACAGCCGTCGGGTTCAAGAGAAAAGAAAGAGAGCTAGGGTTTTTGTGTGTAAGGTGATTTGCAAAATATGAGGAGTATACTCTATCTCCTAATTGTTATGCGATATATGGGAGTTGTGGGCCGAACCCAAAGTATGGCCCGAATGGGCTTGTGTTGTGCGATCGGTTCATTCGATACATACATACATTGCACATAAACAGATATCATTCCATTAATTATCAAGTTCACATAATCACAAAGTGTTCACGTACGTTACACTAAGCACATAAATAAGTTCGGAAATACGAGTTGTCACATTATCCCCAAGTTGAAAGAAATTTCGTCCCGAAATTTAGCACGTACTCACTGAGGAAGCTAGTTAAGTTGCATGGTTTTCCTGATTTTCCTGGGGTGTCACATCCTCCCCCCGTTGATCTGGAATTTCGTCCTGAAATTCCGTAGCTTCAGTCTCAGTAGTGGTTGTACTGTTTGCGAATAGTTGGGGATACTTTTGTTTCATCTGATCTTCGCGTTCCCAGGTGAACTCTGGGCCACGACGTGAGTTCCAACGAACTCGAGCGAGAGGTATTCTAGTACGCTTGAGGACCTTAACATCCCGGTCCGTGATTTCAACAGGTTCCTCGACGAAGTGCAACCGCTCGTCGATAGTGAGTTCCTTCAAGGGAACTATGTGGGTCTCATCTGACATACACTTCTTCAGATTCGACACGTGAAAGACGTTGTGACCTGCACTGAGTTCAGCTGGTAAGTTCAATTTGTAGGCTACCCTGCCTATCTTCTCAATAACTTCAAAAGGTCCGGCGTATCGTGGATTGAGTTTGCCGCGTTTGCCAAAACGAACCACACCCTTCCAGAGTGAAACTTTAAGTAGCGCTCGATCCCCAACCTGGAATTCGAGTAGTTTCCTGTCTTTATCAGCGTATGCTTTCTGACGGTCACGAGCTGCCGCCATGCGTTGTCGTATTTGAGCAATCTTTTCAGTAGTATCAACTACCATTTCTGGACCTGTGATTTGACTATCTCCCACCTCTGCCCAACAGAGAGGTGACCGGCATTTACGCCCGTACAATGCCTCGAATGGTGCAGCTTTAATGCTGGTGTGGTAGCTGTTGTTATACGAAAATTCCACCAGTGGCAGATGTTTTTCCCAACCATTGCCAAAGTCAATTACGCACGCCCGAAGCATGTTTTCTAGAGTTTGAATAGTGCGCTCAGACTGCCCATCCGTCTGAGGGTGATAAGCTGTGCTCATGTCTAAACGAGAGCCAAAAGATTTATGCATTGCTTGCCACAGTTCTGAAGTAAAACGTGCGTCCCGATCAGAGATAATAGAGGTTGGCACCCCGTGCCTGGAGACCACTTCTTTCAAGTAGATGTCTGCTAGTGTAGAGAACTTGTCTGTTTCTTTAATGGCCAGGAAATGAGCAGATTTTGTGAGTCGATCCACGATCACCCAAATAGTATCGTTTCCACGCTGAGATCTAGGTAAGCCAGTAACAAAATCCATGGAAATTTGTTCCCATTTCCATTGTGGTATCTCAGGTTGTTGAAGTGGTCCTGACGGTTTCTGATATTCTGCCTTGACTCTCGCACAAGTCAAACATTTACTAATCTTGGCCTCACATAACAGTCAAGGTGCATAGCATATTCATACTTGTATGATCCGAAAGATATAGCCCAATAATAGTCGGCCCAACATGTTGTGCGTTCAGCACAGCCTTGTGCGATCCACAACATGTTGTGCGACTCCGTTGGTCACCCGGCCCAAAATAACAAGAAGCCCAATTAACATAAATCGTTCCATGCGTAACCGGCCCAAACAATGTAAATATGGATCCCTTGTGCGATCGGCTAATCCGGCCCAACATACACCCGGCCCAACAGTTAATTAACATATCAACTTGTGCGACTAGAAACGCCTTGTGCGACTGACAAGACTTGTGCGACCAGGGTGTCTTGTGCGAGTGAATTAGACATCCGCATATCTTGCCATTCGGTTACACCCATTTACCAGTTTCCAAATTTAAGATAATCAACCAACAGCTTCTATCTTTACCCGATAATCAATCAACACAATTAACAATTTCCAACCATGCATTTTATCGATCAAATAAGTGTTTTAACATCAAATATTTATGAACTCTATTTTGTATATTCCCCAACATATCAAGATCATCACCAGAGACATAATCATTATCACACAGTTACACTTTTACATGCCACCACCGAACAAACAATTAATATATAATAACGTGATCACTAATCATACCACTTCTAAACTCGATACTCTATGCATCACGTTTGATTTTCAGTTTGTAATTGTAAAAAAGTCAACACATGTACATTATCACCTAAATCAAGAATGGATCACATGTTTGCTGACAATTTCCTATGCCATCACATGATTAACTTGGCTGCACTTTCGATACAATCCACATACCAATCATACCACATAATAGCCGACAAGTATATATTGTTATCCTAGAAATCGATTATGATTATATGAATTTTATATTCATCACATCCCGCTTATCAAAGCATAAATATCTAGTAGTAACATGCAAACCATTAATCCCCTTAGTCATCAAATGCCAACGTGATCAGTAACCTAGTCAATATTCGGTACCACTAGACATGTAAGACAAATAGATTTGATTCAAACAATTTAGATTCCAACCATCATGTGAAAGAGTATTAAATCGGTCTAATCAAAACTCAAAGAAATCATTATATACTAACATATATTCAAGAGATCACGTATAACAAGGAGGAACCTACTAACCGAACATCAGATGAAATCGAAGAGGCTTCACGATCTTGGGGTACAGCCGTCGGGTTCAAGAGAAAAGAAAGAGAGCTAGGGTTTTTGTGTGTAAGGTGATTTGCAAAATATGAGGAGTATACTCTATCTCCTAATTGTTATGCGATATATGGGAGTTGTGGGCCGAACCCAAAGTATGGCCCGAATGGGCTTGTGTTGTGCGATCGGTTCATTCGATACATACATACATTGCACATAAACAGATATCATTCCATTAATTATCAAGTTCACATAATCACAAAGTGTTCACGTACGTTACACTAAGCACATAAATAAGTTCGGAAATACGAGTTGTCACATTATCCCCAAGTTGAAAGAAATTTCGTCCCGAAATTTAGCACGTACTCACTGAGGAAGCTAGTTAAGTTGCATGGTTTTCCTGATTTTCCTGGGGTGTCACAAAGGTGCTGCCAAAATTTCATTAGAAAACATTGTAAAAGCTCACGGTTGATAAAGAAAAGAAAGATTAAAGGATACAAGTTGTTTTGGACGTTGTTTACTTTGATTCCGCCTTAGTAATCGATGCTGAACTACCTTAACTGACTTTCAGGGTCACATACACGATCCAACAAGTGGTATCAGAGCTCAGGACGAGGAGTTCTTACCAAATACAGTTTGAAATCATCGGATTATCTCACTTCTACCTTTCTTTTCTGATTTGAACTTGTTGTCGCGGTTAAAATAGCTTTAAATGATCACATAGCAAACGAAATTCACTATTAACTAATCCTTGAAATTTTGAAACCAAAATTCGACCTAAAACTGATCGAAATCATTCATACCGTTTGAAATTGTTCGAGAGTTGATGACGTCATATCGTTTGAAATGAACAATTGTTTGAAATTGATCGTATCGTTTGAAAACTAACCAATCGTTTGAATTGATCGTTTAAAATCTTTGTCGTTTGAAACTATCGATTCAAACGGAACAGTCCATCGTTTGAATCTTTGTCGTTTGAAACTATTGATTCAAACGGAATAGTCCATCGTTTGAATCTTTATCGTTTGAAACTATTGTTATTTCAAACGGAACAGCCCATTCCGTTTGAAAACAACCAGTTCGTTTGAACAATTATTTGAACCATTCCGTTTGAACAAGTTTCTTTTGAATCTGATATTTTCCAAAATCAAAATTTTTCTAAGTGTTGTCTGATTTTACAGGTACATTCACGATGGATGATATTTTCTTAAATCCGTTTAGCGACATGTACGCGTTCGCTGGAGATTCCGGAAACAAAGATACTTCATCAAGCAATGTGAATGAGAATCCACCAAAAGAGAAGAAAAAGGAAGCTTGGGAATCGGAAAGTGCTTTCGGAACGTTTAATAAACCTCCAAAACTTATGGCTATTGAGGAGTATAGTCGGTGGTCCAGAAAGTTTGAAGATTGGATGATGGCATTCGCATTTCCAAGTTGGAAAAGTCTGAAGAACGGTTATGATCAAGGAAACAAGAATGGTGAAGTCTTAACAGCATCTGATGAGATTGATTCATTTGTAGCCGAACAAAAGTGTGTGGCGTTGTTATTTCAGTCTGTTCGGGAGGATATCATCTCATTGATAGACTATACAAACGCTAAAGACCTCTGGGCAAAGTTAAAACAGAAATGTTTAGGAAGTACAGAGATAGTGAAAAACAAAAAGAAACTTCTTAGGAAAGAGTTTGATATGTTTGGTTGTCTTAAGAATGAGTCAGTGTGTAAAATGATAGAGAGGTTCGGTCATCTGAAGCTGGAATTAGCAAGACATGATATCAAGTATTCTGATGATGAGCAAGTAGACAAGTTGTTCGATTCATTGCCAGACGAGATGGAGTGGAGATATTATGCTCTCATGCTTAAGAACACTATTCCTTCTGAGCTGGAGTTGAAGAAGACATACAAAGTTAATCACTCATCCTACCAGCAGAATTTGGATTTTTATTATCCAAAAAGCATGATGCCGAAAGCTACTTCTCCAAAGACTGCATTTTCTGCTGAAAATGTGTCTACAGCTGGCAAAGAAAGTCAAAGTGGTCAAAGCAGTGGAAGTCATAGTGGTTATCACAGTGGATCTTCATCTTCTGGAAGTCATTCTGATGCAAAGAATCGTTTTCAATGCAACATTGCAATAGACTTGAAGAATGCTCAGAACTTTGATGAGGAATCGGCCAAGCAGCAGATGATCTTCCTAGCATCAGTGTTGGAATCGTATGAAGGATTAGTAGCTGGGAAGATAGGCAACAAAAATCTGACGAAAGAAGATTACGATCAGATTGATCCGGAGGAAATGGAACTGATCGATATTCGTTGGGCTATGGCGAGTGCTGTTCGTCGTGCACAAAGATTCATGGAAATCACTGGTAGAAAGACAATTGGTGGTGCATCTACTAAGTTGGGATTCGATAAATCGAAGGTGACTTGCTTCAAGTGTAAGCAGAAGGGTCATTTCAAGCGAGAATGCCGAAACGCTTATGCTGATGAATCGGAGAATCCTTTCAGAGATGATTACTACAAGAAGGCAATTTATCATCAAAATAAATACGAGCCGCCTAGATTGAAGCAGGTTGAAGACAACAAAGAAAAATCTAGAGCTCTTGCAGTGATTTACGATGATGAGGGGTATGATTGGAGTCAAGAGGTTCTACCAGAAGAAGATGCGGTTGGTTACGCATTTATGGCGAAAAATGAACCTATTCCATGGAAAGATGAGAGAACTGAAGAGCATAATTATAAATACAGAAAAATGATTTCGGAAAACAAAATTACTAGACTTTCTAGTATCTTTTTGGAAGCAAAGAGAGCCAACAGATGGGATCCAGACAGAGAGTGTTATCTTGATGAGTATGGAAATATTGCAATCGATCACAAAACTCTTGATCTGGAAGTCTTAATCAAGGAAATGAAAGAAAATGATGAGTATTGGCAACATAAATGGTGGGGAACTCCAACTTCGAAAATGATTGAAGAGGAGAAAGAGAGAAAAGAAATAGAAGGAAAAGAATCCAAGAAGATTGATACTGGAGTTATCGATACTATGCAGGAGTTGACTGCAGAGAACCTGGGAAAAATGGCTGACAAAGTGCTGGCTGCCAAAGCACTTGAGGTAGATTCTAACTCCGTGTCTGAGTCAAAAAGCCAGGTCAGTCCAAACTCGTCAACAAATGCGTCAGGTAAAAAGATCGAAGGAAATCCTGATTGCAAAAATTGCAACAAAGAGTGCAAATTTTGTAATACTGTCACGTATCTCAACGGTGAGAAAATTAAAGATCTGACAGCGAAGGTCAGAAGCGTTGAGAATCAGATTCTTGGTCGTGACAAAACAGTTAAAGCTTCAACTGAACGGATAAAAGAATTAACTAAACAAATGGAAAATGATAAAATTGATCATGACAAAGTTAAACAAGAAAATGAAAAGTTGATTCTTGAAAACCGTCAGATTTCTGAAAAATTTGAAAAACTCAAAAGCACAATGAAAGATTGTGATGATCGAAATGGTAAAACTTTTAAAGAAAATGAACATTTAAAAGCAGTGCTTAGAGTTAAAGAAGAATCAATCAATAAACAACTGGATGAAATCGCTAAATTGAAACTTAAAGTTCAAGAGGTTGTAATCGAAAACGAGCGAATCCAGTTGAAGCTTAACAGTTACAGCTCCGCAAGCTTTGTTTTGCAACATATCATTCCCAAACCCATCGGGAAAGACAAAGCGGGCGAAGATGTGTATTGTGATGGAACTGGGGTGGGGTTTCATCAAGTTCCACCACCTGTTCTTCATAATTACACTAAAAAACAGTCTGGGTTGGTTGAAATTGAAGAAGAAAGTGAAGTTAAACTTCCAGAGAACATTGATGTCACGTTCACAACTTCCAATGATGATAGTGTTCAGACAGAGATTGTTAAAAGTACAGCTGAAAGTGTTTTGAATAGTGATTCAGCTGAAGATGATGGATGTTTCTTGGACAAATATATTCAGAAATCAAAATCCAAAAACAACTTAAGTGATGAACCGGGTCTTGTGATGTACAAGATGGCTGGATCTGATAAGTTGTATTCGGATTCTGAGTTTCCGATTGAGAATGTTAATGTGAACAAATTGACAAATGTTTTTAAGTTGGTTGAAGTTGAGTTGTCAGAAGTGAACAAGTTCAGTCAAACAAACAGAAAAATGAGTTTTGAGAAAGATAAATCATACTACAAAAAGCCTGTTGTTCCATCACGTTTTTATAATAACAATCGAAACAATTGGTCGGGTGGTTATCGGGGTGGTAATAGTTATCAGAAAAAGAGTTTTCAAAACAAAAGGTTTGCTGAAAAGAAGGTGTTTGTGAACAGTTCACGTTCTGATGAGGAAAATGAAATTTTTTCAAAATCAAATAAAGAGTTCTTTGAGAAAAGAGCTTCACATTATCAGTCTAAAGGCACAAGTCGAGTTGATGATACTCGTACATGTTTTAGATGTAACAAAGTTGGTCACATTGCACGAAAGTGTACTAATGTGAAGCCTAAGACTGAAAATGTAAAGATTCAACAGAAGAAAGTTGATGTGAAGGGTAAAGCACCAATCATTGTTGAGAAAAAGAATGTGAAAAATGACAACATCAAAGTGAAAAATGAACCTGTTAAGAAAGTGGTAACTAAAAATGACAAGTTTTATAAACAGGTTGCATTATCTCAACAAGTTTGGAAACCAAAAACTGAAATGAAAATTTCAACTTCTGAAGTGAAAAAGGCTGAAGAATCAATTTCGGTTGATTATGATGAAAATTTTCCACCTTTGAAGGCTGAAAATTTCAAAATTCAAATTGCGAGAGTCAAGGTTACACCTAAGGCTGATGAGGCCTGGGTGGATACCATGTTCGAATAAGCAGTTTGAATTGCCGGAGCTTCCTGGATCGCGAAGCATGAATCGGCATCTTTCTTAAAAGTTGGTTAATTTGAAGTTTGGTATGTGCAGGATCTTCCAAGAGCCATTTCAAGATGGATCATGGATAGTGGCGCATCTCGACATATGACAGGAAAAACTGCATTGCTATATGATGTGAAGAATATCAATGGTGGTTATGTGGGATTTGCAGGTCATGAAGGTGGTAGAATTGTTGGTGAAGGAACGTTATCCAATGGGATTGTGACGTTTGAGAGAGTTAACTACATCACTGAGCTGGAGAACAATCTGCTTAGTATCTCGCAGATTTGTGACAATCAGTATACTACTCACTTCACTGATAAAGAATGTTTGATTTTGAAACCTGGTTTTGTTATTCCTGAAGAATGGATTATCATGAGGGCACCTAGAGTGAATGATTTATATGTGTTAGATATGTCTGTAGCAACTACAACTACTGGTCAAGCACATTGTTTCGTGTCTAGAGCAACTGAGAAAGAATCAAGATTGTGGCACCGAAAGATGGGGCATATTCACCTAAGGAAGATGAATCACTTGGTGCACAATGATTTGGTATTGGGAGTTAATATCAAAGGTTTTCATCTGGAAGGGGAGTGCATTAGCTGCATCAAAGGCAAGCAGAAGAAAAAGTCACACCCTACAAAGCAAGTCAATTCAGTTTCGAGACCGCTGGAAAGACTTCACATGGATTTGTTTGGTCCGGTGAATGTCAAAAGTATTACAGGAGATTACTATTGTTTGCTCGTTACTGATGATTATTCCAGATTTTCGTGGGTTTCTTTCTTGAAGACGAAAGACGAAACATTTGACAGTTTGATGGGGCTGTTCAGAAAGATTGAGAATTTGTACCAAAGGCGTATCAAGAGAATTCGTAGTGATAATGGTACTGAATTCAAGAACAGCAAGATGGAAGAATTTTGTGATGAAAGAGGTATATTGCATGAGTTTAGTGCTCCGTACACTCCGCAGCAGAATGGAGTCGCAGAACGCAAAAACCGGACGCTAATCGAGACGGCTAGAACTATGCTTGCAGATTCAAAGTTACCGATAAATTTTTGGGCTGAAGCTGTTTCTGCCGCATGCTATACGCTCAACAGGGTTCTCACTGTCAAGAAGTTCAACAAAACATGCTTTGAGCTAATCAATAACCGCAAACCGAATTTGAAGTATCTAGAACCATTCGGGTCACCCTGTACGGTTATAGAGCCTTTTGGAAAGTTTGGTCCGAAGTGCATTGAGGGAATATTTGTTGGATATGCAAATCCATTGCGACGTGTCTTCGTTCCAAGTGAGAAGCGGATTATTGAAGCTGCAAATGTTGAATGTCAAGGTTATACTATGCCGCCGCAGAATCCTGGTGATTCATGGCGTTATCATTATGAAAAACTGTGGGATTCGTTTGACATGAGAGAAGAATCGGAAGATGATGAAGATTTCTTTGATGAGTTGGATATTTTGCGTGAATATGAGTCACAGTTAAGGTTCCCAGCTGAGTATTCGAGGAGACCACGGGAAACTTCAAATGATGACGAAGCAGGTTCAAGTAATGCTGGTGAACATGATGATGTTCAACAGAATGAAGTTGCTCAAGATAATCAGTCGGTTCAGAATGATAATCTAGAAGCTGAAAACATGCCAGTATTTGATCATGGTGATTCAGATTCAAATTCTGAGGGGGAGCAAATTCAGATTTCAAGTCAAACAAACCAAGTTGGTGAACAAGATGCAGAGAAGAATGTTACTAATCTGGAGGGAAATGTAGATGTTCCAAGTGAAGTAATGCCGCGAACTTTTTCATATCATCCAGAGGAGTTGATCATAGGAGAATTGCAGACAGGAGTTCGCACTCGAAATCAGATTGATAAAGGGCTTACATGTTTTTATACAAAAGTTGCTCCTTTGCAAACTGAATTCTCATTAAGTTGTTTTATCTCGCAGGTTGAGCCAAGAACTTACAAAGAGGCGCTTACTGAAGACTCTTGGGTCAATGCTATGCAGGAGGAACTTAGTCAATTCGAGAAATTGGGAGTGTGGAAGTTAGTTGATTTGCCGGATGGTCAGAGAAAGATTAACACTAAGTGGGTGTTTAAGTGCAAGAGGGACGATAGAGGAATTGTTGTAAGGAACAAAGCTCGACTCGTTGTTCAGGGATTTAGTCAACAGGAGGGAATTGATTTTACCGAAGTCTATGCTCCTGTAGCTCGACTAGAGGCTATCAGAATTTTCCTAGCATTTGCGTCTTGGAAGAACTTCAAAGTTTATCAGTTAGATGTTAAATCGGCTTTTCTCTATGGGAAGGTTAAAGAGGAGGTTTATGTCGGTCAGCCACCGGGCTTCACCGATCCAATCCACAAAAACAAGGTCTACTTATTGGACAAAGCGCTGTATGGTTTACACCAGGCCCCGAGAGCCTGGTACGAGACTTTGTCTCAACACCTACTAGCCAACAAGTTCATTCGTGGAAAAGTGGATGCCACTCTCTTCACTAAAGAGGTCGATGGTCATCTTCTAATAGTTCAGATTTATATGGACGATATAATATTTGGGTCGAAAAATGAAAATCTATGCAAAGATTTTGAATCAGTGATGAAGCAGAAGTTTGAAATGTCATCAATGGGGGAGATGAAATTCTTTCTGGGATTACAAGTTGAACAACTTCCTGAGGGAATTTTCATTCATCAGTCAAAGTATGTTCATGATATTCTAGAGAAATTTGGGATGTTAAGTTCTACTCCAGCTGCTACCCCACTTGCAACAAATCATGGGATTCACCCAGATCTCACCGGAGACAGGGCTGATGAAACGTTTTACCGTTCCATGATAGGTTCTTTAATGTACCTAACTGCTTCACGTCCTGATATCATGTACCCAACGTGCCTCGCAGCAAGATTTCAGTCTAACCCGAGAGCATCGCATATGATCATTGTGAAGAGGATATTGCGCTACCTGAAAGGAACTCCTTCATTGGGGTTGTGGTATCCTAGGAAAGGCGACTTTACGCTCGAAGGGTATTCCGATTCGGATTTCGGATGCTGCAAAGTCAATTCAAAATCAACAACTGCAGGATGCCAGTTCTTTGGTCCTAGATTGGTTACCTGGCAGTGTAAGAAACAAACGTCTGTGGCGTTATCTACATGTGAAGCGGAGTATGTTTCTGCTAGCAGTTGCTGCTCTCAGATCTTGTGGATACAGCAACAGATGCGCGACTACGGTTTGCAGTTTCTTAACACACCTCTTTTTGTTGATAATGAGGCCGCTATAAATATAACTAAAAATCCAGTACATCACGCTAAAACTAAACACATAGAAATTCGTCATCACTTTATTCGTGATTGCTTTGAGAAAAAGTTGATACGAATTGAGAAAATCCACACAGACGAACAGAAAGTTGATTTACATACCAAAGCTTTTGATAAAAATCGGTTTAAATATTTGTTAAAACTGAATGGTATGAAGCTTCTGTCGGGGTCGGATGGCATAATTGGCGTTGATGAGAGTACTGTTGCGGATGAAGACGAGAAACAATCCGCAATGGTTTGTCGAATTTTTACTTGTTTTGGTATTTAGGGGGAGTAGATATTTGTACATAGTTTATTTTTGAGAAAATACAAAAACAGTAAAAAATGCAAAAATACAAAAACATGATAAAATGAAAAAGAGCTTGTGTATATAGGGAAAATGATAGTACATCAGCTAGACGATTACAGTATGCTAAAGATTTGGAAAGTATAAAAGAGTTAAACAATCTCACTGATGATGTGTCGATAGGTTTTCGCACATTTAGTAGATTTATTCGGGATATAAACCTAAATTCAAACTTGTGAATTCGTGGGGAACACTACTTGGATATATAGGTAACCCCTGAAATCTCGTTTGAAAGGTCTCTTAATCTGATATACTAGGTCTTTATACTCAATGATGTCTGGGGTATTATTCCGGGACTTCTGCTGAACGGTAGTTCTGACCTAGTCCTTGGCTAATACTTGCTGCAATGCTTGAAACACACCATTAAACCCTCAGCATGCTGAAACAATAAAATTGATAAATGCTGCTGTTGTAAGCAAAAAGATCCTCTAAAGGGGACACACCGAAAAGTCGAAGCTGATATCTCTCTGCGTATACGGAAGTATCGATCTGAGATCTCTCGGCCCTCGCATACCTAATTTATATACAGATATCATTGTAGTATACTCACCTGTAAGACTGATTATTGGGATTCTGGATACGGGAGTATATTCAAGAGGTGGGACACATGAATGAGCTAAGTTCTTAATTCATCTAAATCATATCCTGAGTAAATTGAAATTTATGTGAGAATTTAAGATGGATCAGTATATCGACAATCGAGGTGAATTGTTTAAGTCTGAGTATGTAATGTAGCTTAACGGTACTTGTAATTTGTCTGAAAAGCTGATATGATTCCCTGACACTCTCGCCAAAAATATGTTTGTAAATAGTTTACTTTGTTTACTTTCTAAAATTTAAGTTTTATGTATTTCATTTCTTAGTTTAGATCACTTTGTTAAAATCCAAAAAGATTTTATTTCTGCTTTATTTTCCGACAAACCAAAGTGGAGAGTTGATTGTTGGATTCTTAGTTGTTTGAAGCAGATGCAGGAGATTCTGGACTGAAGAATGAGGAGAGCTTATCTTTGAAGAAGTTTAAATTGTTTGAAAAGTTAAAAACAAGTTCATTAATTTGATACTTGTTATTTTCAGAAAATGTTTGAAATTATTGTTTTAAAATCAGTTTGTTTCGTCTAATGATCAACCAAGGTCATTAATTTGGACTTGGTAGATTAATCAAGTAATCAGGGTCATTAACTTGGACCTGAATACTTGAGTGGATTTCTAAAACTGATTAAGTTTGTGGGTTATGTTTGAAAGATAGAATTGTAATGTTTGTTGGTTGAGTAACAGATTTGGTCTTCATTATTCCCAATGGAAGCTATATTGTCAAAGCTTGAACCAGATATCTCAGATTCAGCATATCGAGAGGGGGAGTCTGTGAAAGGGGGAGTCTGGATCAACAGTATATGGGAGTGTGAAGATAGAGTGCTTATGATGAAAAGACTAAGACTGAAGACTCAGGATCTGAAGACTACGTCAACATCCAAGGGGGAGTCTGTTGATGCACAAGAATGTTTGTTGACTGCATCTTCATCAAGTCTTATATCAAGAAAGTCAAGATTGGATCTTAAAAGTCAATTTAGGGTTTAGTTTTGATTTAGAAAGAGATTAGAGGGTTCCGTTTGAAACGATCGTTTGAGATATAGGGTTCCGTTTGAACCATTATGTTAAGTTCAAACGGAAGGGTCTCATTGTCTATATATAGGAGTGTGTTTGTCAAATTTCAAACGGAACGGTACGGAACAGTTGAATGGTTGTGAATGTGAGCGAAGGTCCTGCCAAAATTTTGTTAGAAAACATTGTAAAAGCTCACGGTTGATAAAGAAAAGAAAGATTAAAGGATACAAGTTGTATTGGACGTTGTTTACTTTGATTCCGCCTTAGTAATCGATGCTGAACTACCTTAACTGACTTTCAGGGTCACATACACGATCCAACATTTTGCATATTTTGGTTTTTGTTTAATTTCAAACTCTATATCGCTTTCTGGAGAGTTATACGCAAACCGATGCATAAACATAATCAGTTTAACAAGACAAACACTCCGGACCATCAATATATGCTTAACATACCTTAAATAACCTTTATATAACTTAGAAATAAGTTTTGAAGGCTTTGGTATGGCAAAATCAAGTTTATTCGCTTATAGGGACTAAATTCGACAAACTGTGAAAGTATGCCGATTCGTACTGTAACAGACAATCCGGAACATGACCATAAGTTAAACATACCCTAAATATCCTTTACATAGCTTAGAAATAGGCTTTGAGTGGTTCGGTGTGCTAAAATAAACTTTTTGGTCATTCAGGGACTAAAAGCGTCAAAAAGTGCATAAGTTTGCATTTTCGCGCATATCTTACGTTCGGAATACATCCGGACATCCAAAAATTTATGTAATCATTAAAATATTTTATTTTAGTGATTCACATGATAAAATTCCATTCGTCGCGTAATTTGGATCGTTTTTCGCATTCGTTCGTGTTTCGTCGTAATTAACCGAACAACGCAACCGTACGACTAAACGGACCGACATCCGAGATATTTTTGAGCATGTTTCATGTTCCCTATACTTTAACTTCATTTTAGAGCCTTGAAATGGGATTAACGGGGCTTAAACGTGTCAAAAATGCATCAAAAACCATGTTTTGCACATCGAGGGACCAAAGTTGACAATCTGCCATAGTTATCTTAGGAATGGACCAAAGTTGAAAATCTGATTTCCAGCTTGTTCCAGCTGTTCCCCTCATTTGCACATGGTTTTAATGAAACTAGGGGCTTGTTTTGGGGTACCCATGGTATTCTAAAACCATGGGCACACATGTAAGGTCCAGATCGAAGCTCGGTTTTCGATGAACGATCCTAACGGTCTTGGTTTTCCTATAAATACCCCCACCCTCTTGCTTCAAAACTCACATTTTGATCTGATTTGGATCTCTAAGTTGAAGTTATACACTTCATACCTGAGAGTAATCGGATCAAAACTCCATAGCTTGGACCCGTTGTAAGTCCTCTTTCGTTCTTTTACACGTTTTAGCGTGAAAGTCAAACTTTTTTTGACTTTCTGCATTGACCAGTTTATGGTCAACACAAAGTTCGTTTGAACTTCATAACGTGAGCGTAATCATGATGGTTTTAGTCTCTTATGACTATACCTACTGATTACCACGTTATCTAGGCATAGTGGCGAGTCGTAGTTTCGGCAAAAATGCGTATTCTTGCGTATTTTGTAACCAAACTACTTTTAGGTATCAAGACCCTTTTTTATACCAAACCTGTTTTTAAACCTCGTTAAACATGTTTTAACATGTTTAGCTCGTCACTTTAGGTTTAGTGCTTATATAGGGTCGTAAGGTAAGCGGTCTAAACAATCGCTTATACTTTCGAACTCGACCCGTTTGGTCGATCATTAGGATCCGACCAAACACATTAGGTGACCATAGTTGCATAGGGAATAACCTTCCGAGGTTATACCTTATGGTCACTTCGTTTAGTTAGTTGTATGATAGGTAGTTTATATGCCTTAGGAAAATGACCAAAATGCCGTTTTTACGCCAAAATTCATTTTAAGCATATGTAACATAATTTTTGACCTCTAAACTGATTTAGCAACAATATTAGACATGTTAAGGCATATTTTACTTGTCATAGGACTAGTTAGGCGGTCCGAACGCGTTTTACACGAACGACACGTTAAAGTAGCATAAGCTACCTAAACGGGTCGTAATGGGTCGTAAGCACTTAGGATAGGTTCCTCTTTAGAATATAGGCTTTGTTCAACCATATTACATGAGTTCCTATACTCATTTGGTTTACGAAACCTCATTTTATCCGATCCTCCGATTAGGTCCGGTTTATTAACATAGTTACCTATATTAGGTGCCGTTTGATTCCGTGATCTTTCTAGCGTTGCTTGGTGGTTATCTAAAGACTATTAAGCAATCTGAAGTGAGTACATAGACCCCTCTTTTACTATTTTCAAAAATTTTGGGGTGAAACACATGTGCCTACTTCTTACTTTCGTGCTTTCCATGTTTTCATATCATTTGCTTACTATGTTCATTAGTACACTTATAGTACATGATTTCATTGTGTTTTTGCTATGTATGTCCATTTGTTGCATACTTAGTACATCGTTTTACATTACATTTTATGCTATGTATGTCCATTTAGTTCATACTTAGTACATTGTTTTACATTACATTTCACGCTATGTATGTCCATTTAGTGCATACTTAGTGCATTATTTTACATCACATCACATGCTATGTATGTTCATTTGTTGCATACTTAGTACATTTGTTTTTCATCACATGCTCACATTTTGGTATGACATTTGGTATGTTTAAATGGGACAAAAATACGTTCATTAACATTAGCCATGCCGTTCGTTAGTAGGTAGTGGTACCATAGGAATTAACAACTCCCGTTCCTGACATCCTAGGTATGTTTGGATGGAAGGAATGACCGAATTCGATACACATAACTCAGATAAACCTTTAATTTGTTTAAGGGTTTATCGCCACAGTCTCACGGCTTGAATGTATGCATTTTCACAATACCGCATAGATGTTTGTACCAGTATAGCATGCATTTCCACAAAACATAACTTTGATTTAAACTACGTTTTACTTCAATATCTTGTTTTGTGCATTTTACCTATGGTTTAGTTGATATATTTTCACTTGCCATACATGATATTTTGGATACACATTACATGATTCACATTTGACACATGAACATTTGACATTGATTATACATTACATGGTTTACATTTTGACATAAACATTTTGACAGTTGGTTTAAACATAAACATTTTACATTGGTGGTTTGTTTGGGTAAGTGATTTAAGTAACGAGGCATGTGTAATATGATACAAGCATGGTGGATACGCCATTGGTACTTCCTATATATAAGTGCTTGTATGATATTACATATCGTAGCGTTAGTTAAATCATTTCAATTTAGACATATAACATTTTACACAAATAACATATTTTTCACAAGACATTGTTTTACAAAACAGTTTATTTTATACAACTCATTTTACTTGGTTATTTTATTAACCATACACCTTTCTTTTATATAATCTGATTTCTTATCGAGTTTTCATATGATTTATAAAAGAAAACACATAACAAGATTCATGACTAATTTTTATTAAACCTTTCTTTTAAAACTCAAGTCATGAATCCTATTTTCACAAAACCTATGTATCTCACATGCATTTTTATGCTGACGTACCTATTTTCACATGTGTTTCAGGAGCTATTGCATAGGTTTGATCAAGATACACTAGGGTGGACTCGGGCCTTAGTGACATAAAAGAAGCAAGATTAGTTAAATAATGTTATGAACTATTGTTTCCTTTGTTTAAAGACAATGTATTCCACCTTTGTTTATAAATAAAACAAAACTTTAATTACCATGGTTGTGAAACAATAATTCTGTTACAACACTCCCCGACGTTTCCGCCACGTTTTGATGTTTTACGTTGTCGGGGTGTGACAGAAGAGTTGGTATCAGTTCCAATGGTTATGGGGAATTAGGTTATTAGTAATGCTTTGACCTAGACTATAACCTTTCTAGGACCCCAACACAAGTTATCTTGTGTTTAGATCTTAAAACATGCACTTCACCTATCCTTAGGTGATTGCCAAAACAAGAACTCAATTTTCCGAAACGATTTTTGAAAATCAATCTTCTGTTTTTAAATGATTTATTACAAGGTTTTGAACCCTTTGATTTTTCAAAATGATTTTGAAAATTTATAATCCGCTTTTGAATGATTCTTTTGGCCTTGTGCCTTCCAAGTTTTCAAAATCTCGTCAAAGTTTTCGGTTCTAAATAGTGTGAACACGTGCAAACTGGAAGAGTGAATGCCTGTACCCTGGGTTTTCTGTCTAAGGCTAGAGTGTTCGTACAAATCAACATAATCGGACCAGTCACTCTTACCTGTGAACTCTTGGGGTGAGTCTTCACTTATAGGTGAGCATGTCTTCGCGAAACATTATTTTTGACCCATTTACTTTGATTAGTCACTGTGTGTCGTTTGTTTGCTTTGTGGTAACAAAAAAATGACCACCATCTTTGCTTTTGTCGATTTTTGTTTCATCTCATTCTTTTCATCTAATCATCTCACTCGTTTTCCTTCATGTTTCCTCTTTTAGAATGCCTCCTCGACGCGAAAATCCGCTATCTAATGCCGAAATGGCAGATATCATGGCGCAGCATATGGCTGCTGTACTCCCCGACATTATTGCTCAAGTGAACCAAGCCAACAATAACCAGAATGCTCCATGCAATTTCAAAAATTTCAATTCGGCTAAACCACTCAAGTTTAGTGGTTCTGAAGGAGCAACTGGGCTCCTACAATGGTTCGAGAGCATTGAGAGTACGTTTCGTCACATTCATTGTCCTGAAAATCGGAAAGTTGAGTTTGCTTCCAGTGTATTTCAGAAGAGGGCTCTTACATGGTGGAACGGGGTTATGAGAGACCGTGGTGCTGAGGTTGCTTTAGCACAAACATGGGCTGAGCTCAGGGCTCTTATGATGAGAGAATTTTGTCCTCGTCATGAATTGAGGGCTTTAGAAAGGGAATTTGATGACTTAAAACAGGATAGTGGTGAGCACCGGGCATACACTGACAGGTATGAGGAGTTGAGTTTACTTTGCCCTACCATGGTTACCCCACTCGAGAAAGCTATGGGGAGGTATATCGATGGCTTACCTGACTCAGTACAAGACATCGTCACTGGTAGTAACCCTACCACAGTTCGTCAGGCAATCGAGTTAGTTGCGACTTTGACTGAGTCGCAAGTTCGAAAGGGTAAACTACACAGGAAAGGTGACAAGGGTAAGAAACAGTCATCTGATAAAGGTGAGAACAAGAAGGGTAAGAACAAGAAGGGCAAGGAAACTGGTTCCTCGAAGGGGTCTAGGAAGCGTAAGGCTTCCCATAATTTTTCCATCACTGCCCAAGTTAACCAGGCAGCCTCCAACCAACCCGCACAACCACCAGCTAAAAACCGGTATGCGGGGAATGCACCGTTGTGCAACATATGCAATAGTCACCATCAACCGCAAGTTCCATGCCATTTCTGTACCAACTGTGGGAAGTCAGATCATCTTTCTGATGTTTGTCGCTTCGCTCCCAATCAAGCAGCTCGTAATCCAGCTCAGCAGGCTGCTCAACCACCTGCTCAACAGCAAGCACAAGCTGCACGACCTCATTTCCCTCCTGGTTCGTGCTATAACTGTGGGGATCTGGCCCATTACCGTAATCAGTGTCCAAGATTGGTAAATGCAAACCAAGCTCAGGCTCGTGGACGAGTCTTTAACATGAATGCTCAGGAGGCGCAAGCAGACAACGAGGTGGTGAACGGTACGTTCTTTGTTAACAATCAGTCTGCATCTGTTCTTTTTTATTCGGGTGCCGATAAGAGTTTTGTGTCATTGTCCTTTGAGCCATTGCTTCGCATGTCTAGAACGAAACTAGGAAAGCCTTTGACAGTAGAAGTTGCTAGTGGTGATCCAATTGTTCTTGATTCTGTTCTTCGAAATTGTCAATTGAACCTTAACAACCATCTTTTTCCTATCGACCTCACGCTAATGCGACTTGGGAGTTTCGACATTATAGTGGGTATGGATTGGTTAGCCAAGCATCACGTAGAGGTAGTTTGTTTAGAGAAGATTGTTCGTGTTCCGCTCGTGACAGGTGAGATCCTACAGGTTCGTGGTGAGAAACCTGCTAATAGCCTCAAGCTCATGTCTTGTACTCAGGCTCGGAAGTATCTGCGAAAGAATTATGTGGCCTTCTTGGCACATGTCATAGCAGATAAAGGCAAAGGTAAGTCTATTCAAGATATCCCTGTTGTTCGGGATTATCCTTAGTTGTTTCCTGAAGAGTTACCTGGTTTACCCCCAGCGCGCCAGGTCGAGTTCTGTATTGATCTTGTACCTGGTGCAAATCCTATTGCTATATCTCCATATCGTCTTGCACCGTCAGAGATGCAAGAGTTGTCTAAGCAGCTTCAAGAGCTTTCTGACAAGGGTTTTATTCGCCCTAGCTTTTCACCTTGGGGTGCTCCCGTTTTTTTTTCAAGAAGAATGATGGATCTTTCAGAATGTATATCGATTACCGTGAGCTTAACAAGCTTACCATCAAGAATCGGTATCCCCTATCTCGCATTGATGATCTCTTTGATCAGTTACAAGGTGCTACTTGTTTTTTCGAAGATTGATCTACGTTCTGGGTATCATCAGCTTTGTGTGCATGAAGAAGATATTCCCAAGACAGCTTTCCGCACTCGTTATGGGCATTATGAGTTCACAGTTATGCCATTCGGTTTGACTAATGCTCCTGCTGTTTTCATGGACTTGATGAATAGGGTCTGCAAGCCTTATTTAGATAAGTTCATGATCGTTTTCATTAACGACATTTTGATATATTCTAAGATGCAAGCTGATCATGAGCAACATCTTCGTCTTACTCTGGAACTCCTGAAGAAAGAGCAACTTTTTGCCAAATTCTCCAAGTGCGAATTTTGGCTTAAAGAAGTTCAATTTTTGGGACATATTGTCAACGGACAAGGTATTCATGTAGATCCCTCCAAGATCAGTGCGATTAAGGATTGGGATTCGCCTACTACTCCTACTGAAGTTCGTTCTTTTCTTGGTCTCGCGGGTTATTACCGCCGCTTCATCGAAAATTTCTCGAAGATTGCAGTTCCCCTAACTGCTCTAACTCAGAAGAACAAACCCTTTGATTGGGGAACCAAATAAGAAGAAGCGTTTCAGACCTTGAAACAGAAGCTTTGTGATGCGCCTATTCTATCTTTGCCTGAGGGCAATGATGATTTTGTCGTGTATTGTGATGCATCAAACTTGGGTCTTGGCTGTGTTCTCATGCAAAGTAACAAAGTCATAGCATATGCATCGAGGCAGTTGAAGATACATGAGAAGAACTACACCACTCATGATCTTGAGTTGGGTGCAGTTGTCTTCGCTCTCAAAATCTGGAGACACTATTTGTATGGTACAAAATGTGTGGTTTTCAATAACCACAAAAGTCTTCAGCACATCTTTAATCTGAAAGAACTCAACATGAGGCAACGACGTTGGGTTGAACTTCTAAATGACTATGACTGCGAAATTCGCTACCATCCTGGTAAGGCGAATGTCGTGGCTGACGCTTTGAGTCGTAAAGAACGTGTCAAGCTTCATTGTGTTCGTGTTCAATCTGATATTCAAGCTCGATCTGATATCCAAACCCGCATTTCTCAGGCTCAACATGCTTGTGTTTCACAAGGTTTGATGGGTAAGG
>JARYGA010038521.1:0-14454 GCA_030545235.1 Helianthus tuberosus
GGTTTGACAATTGCCCCAGCTATCTTTATGGACTTAATGAATAGGGTATGTAAACCTTATTTAGACAAGTTCATCATTGTGTTCATTGACGATATTCTCATTTATTCGAAGTCTCGAGCCGATCACGAGCAACACCTTCGCTTAACATTGGAACTCCTTAAGAAGGAACAACTTTTTGCTAAATTCTCCAAGTGTGAATTTTGGCTTAAAGAAGTTCAGTTCTTGGGTCATATAGTCAACGAGCAGGGTATTCATGTGGATCTATCTAAGATTGTTGCTATTAAGAACTGGAGTACACCGACGACACCTACAGAGATTCGATCTTTTCTTGGTCTTGCTGGTTATTATCGTCGATTAATTTCTAATTTCTCGAAGATCACGGTTCCACTCACTGCTTTGACTCGGAAGAATAAGCCTTTTGAGTGAGGACCCAAGCAAGAAGAAGCGTTCCAAACGCTGAAACGAAAGCTTTGTGATGCTCCTGTTTTATCTCTGCCCGAGGGAAATGATGATTTCGTTGTCTATTGTGACGCATCTAATTTAAGCCTTGGTTATGTTCTTATGCAACGAGGTAAAGTTATAGCTTATGCGTCTAGACAGTTGAAAGTTCACGAGAAGAACTATACGACTCATGATCTTGAGTTAGGAGCTGTGGTTTTCGCGCTTAAAATCTGGAGACATTATCTTTACGGCACAAAGTGTGTGGTTTTCACAGACCACAAAAGTCTCCAGCATATTCTTAACCAAAAAGAGCTAAACATGAGGCAACGGCGTTGGGTGGAACTCTTGAACGATTACGATTGCGAGATTCGCTACCATCCTGGTAAGGCGAATGTTGTAGCCGATGCGCTTAGTCGAAAAGAGCAAGTCAAGCTTCACTCTGTCCGAGTTCTATCCGATATCCAATCTCGTGTTCTTCAAGCTTAACGATCCTGTGTGATCAAAGGCTTATTGAAATATGAGCTACCGCTTCAACTCGAACTTAAACTCGAAAGGAAAGACGAATGTTTACTCTACTTCAAGGATTGTTTGTGGATTCCGAAACAAGACGATCTCCGCACCCTAGTGATGGACGAATCTCACAAGTCTCGATATTCTATCCATCCTGGTGCTGATAATATGTACAAGGATCTTCGTACTCAGTACTGGTGGCCTGGTATGAAAAAGGATGTTGCCTTGTATGTATCGAAATGCCTAACTTGTCTCAAAGTCAAGGTTGGACATCAACGACCTTCTGGTTTGCTTGTACAGCCAGAAATACCGGTTTGGAAGTGGGAGAACATTGCTATGGATCTCATCACTAAGTTACCGCGTACATCTAAAGGTCATGATGCTATTTGGGTTGTTATTGATCGATTAACGAAATCAGCTTATTTTATTCCGATTCGCGAGGATCTATCTAATGATAAACTTGCAAAGATTTATGTTGATGAGATAGTATCTCGACATGGTGTTCCTTTGGATATCATTTCTGATTGTGATGCTCGATTTTCATCTCATTTTTGGAAGACCATGCAATCTGCTTTGGGAACCCAACTAAATCTAAGCACTGCTTATCATCCCCAAACAGATGGTCAATCTAAGAGGACGATTCAAACTTTGGGGGATATGCTTAGAGCATGCGTGATAGACTTTGGTGGTAATTGGGATTCTCATCTTCCACTGATCGAGTTCTCTTACAACAATAGTCCTCATGCTAGTATTAATATGGCACCATTCGAAGCTCTATACGGTCGAAAATGTCGTTCACCTATCTGTTGGATTGAGACTGGTGAAGCTCAGCTTACCGGACCTGGGATCATTCTAGAAACAACAGACAAAATCAAGAAAATCCGTGATAATCTTGTGACTGCTCGAAACCGTCAAAAGAATTATGCGGATATACGACGCAAGCCCTTAGAATTTCAAGTCGAAGATCGTATCCTACTCAAGGTTTCACCTTGGAAGGGAGTGGTGAGATTTGGAAAGAAAGGAAAACTTGCACCTTGATATGTGGGACCATTTAAGATTGTGGAAAGGATTCGGAAGGTTGCCTATCGACTAGAGCTACCTCCAGAGCTTAGAAATATTCATCCGACTTTTCACATGTCCAATTTGTGAAAGTGTTTAGCTGACGCTGATCTTCACATTCCTCTCGATGAGATTCAAATCGATGAAACGATGCACTTTGTCGAGAAACCCGTGGAGATAGTGGACCGTACATTCAAACAATTGAAGAACAAACGGATTCGATTGGTCAAGATTCGCTGGGAATCCAAACGTGGCCCAGAGTTTACTTGGGAATGTGAGGACCAAATGAAGACGAAATATCCGCATTTGTTTTCACAAGCTTCCTCTAGTTAAAATTTCGGGACGAAATTTCCTGAAGTAGGGGAGACTGTGACAACTGTGTTCTGTAATCGATGTACAATATAAAACAATGTTTATTATTAATAAAACAATGTACTTTGGTGTTACTATATGTGTTTTGATGTTATTATGTGTGTAATTGTGTTTGGTGATTTTACAATTTGATTCGATTCCAATTTCAAGCTTTAAATCGCTTTCTGGAAGGTTATACGCAAACTGGTGCGTAAACGCAGTCAGTATAACGCGAAAAACACTCCGGAATAGTGACATAGGCTTAACATACCTTAAATAACCTCCACATAACTTAGAAATAAGTTTTGAATGATTTGGTGTGTTGAAATCAACTTTGTTCGATCGCAGGGACTATTTGTGTCAAACTGCAAAACTATACTGATTTGTATAGTAACGAACACTCCGGAACTTGATCATAAGTTAAACATACCCTAAATATCCTTTACATAGCTTAGAAATAGGCTTTAAGGGGTTCGGTATGCTAAAACAAACTTTATTGGTCATTCAGTGACTAAAAGCGTCAAAAAGTACACAAGTTTGCATTTTTGCGCATATCTTACGTTCTGAATATATCCGGACATCCCAAAATTTATGTAATCATTAAAATATTTTATTTTAGTGATTGGCATGATAAAATTCCATTTGTCGCTTAATTTGGATCGTTTTTGCGTTCGTTACGACTTCCGTCGTAATTAACCGAACAACGCAACCGTACGACCAAACGAGCCAACATCCAAGATATTTTTGAGCATGTTTTAAGTTCCCTATACTTTAACTTCATTTTAGAGCCTTGAAATGAGGTTAACGGGGCTTAGATGTGTCAAAAATGAGCCGAAATGCAAAATTCTGAAGTGCAGGGACCTGTTTTGACATTCTGTGAAACTAACTTACACGGGCCGCGTAAGGATTACCTATATGTTACGCGGGCCGCATGGCCTGGTCAGACAGAAAGATCAGAAACAACAATCTGGGCTGAATTCAGGGGTTTTAATGTAATATTTGCAATACCTGGAGCTGGTTTTCGTCCCCCATTGTATTCTAATACCATTAACCCACATGTATGGCCAAGATTACTCCCTCAAACCACTTGGAATCATCATTTTGATCCTAACTTACTATAAATAGCAACCCCCACTTCACTTCATTCTCACACTTGATCTGAAATCAGCTCTAAGTTGGGGTGCTTGCACTTCATACCTGAGTTATTTTAGATCAAACATCTTTCTTGGACCCTTTGTAAGTCCTCTTCTTGCTTGTTCTTGTATTTCAAGCATGAAAGTCAAACAAGTTTGACTTTCATCTTTGACCAATCAATGGTCAACACAAAGTTCCGTTGAACTTTGCAACGTGAGCGTAATCACAATGGTTATAGTCTCTTATGACTATACCTACTGATTACCACGTTGACTAGGCGTAGTGACGAGTCGTAGTTTCGGCCAAAATGCGTGTTTAATCGTATTTTGTAACCAAACTACTCTAGGGTATCAAAACCGTTTGTATTGATATCAAAAACTGTTTTCTAACTTAACTAAACATGTGTTGGCATGTTTAGCTCGTCACTTTTAGATTAGTGCTTGTGTAGACTCGTAAGTCAAGCGGACTAAACACCCGCTTAGACTTTCGAACTCGACCCATTTGGTCGATCATTAGGATCCGACCAAACATGTTTAGTGACCATAGTTTCATAGGGAATAACCTTCCGAGGTTATACCTTATGGTCGCTTAGGTTTAATTAGTTGTATGATAAGTAGTTTATATGCCTTAGGTAAATGACCAAAATGCCCTTTTCATGCATAATTGGTAATTAAGCATATGTAACATAAACTTTTGTCACGTAACTAATTATTCAACATATTTAAACATGTTTAGGCATATAACACTTGTCATAGGACTAGTTAGACGTCTCGAATGCGCTTTTGCGCGCACGACGCGTTAAAGTAGCGTAAGCTACCTTAATGGGTCGCAACGGGTCGAAAGCACTTAGGTTAGGTTCCGATTTAGGATGTAGGCTTTGTTAAACCATATCACATGAGTTCCAACACTCATTTGGTTTACAAGACCTCATTCTGTCCGATCTTCCGATTTAGGCGTCTATTGTTTGACTAGTGATTCGATTACTAGGTGCTGTTTGATTTCTCTGGTTTGCTCGAGTTTGTTGAAGTTCTATTGATTGAGGATACTTTGCACTTCATGTGAGTACATAGTTCCCCTATTTTACTGTTTTCAATTGTTTTGGGGTGATTCATATGTGCTAAATGTTTTCAAGGTTTTAACGATGGTTTTCAAAATGATTTTCGATATTATAACGATGATTTCAAAAACGATTAAGATGGTTTATGTTAAACTAATAACGATTTCAATAAAGTGAATAAACTAGTTGGTTGTAATTACATAACGAATGGCATTCATTAGCATTGATCAAGCCGACAAGTATTAGGTTATGGTACCATAGGATCTGACAAATCCCTTTATCATACTGCACCCATCGTTATGTGTGGGTTAGGTGGGTAATGACTAAATCTGAATGTTAATTTACCCTTTGGTGGTTGATTAATGCGAGAGCGAGATAGTCGAGTCACGAAGGTTTGAATGTTATTAGCGAGGCGACCATAAATAGTTTTCACACCTAAAACGAGGATGATTTAAACGATTTAAACGAATTAACGATTTGGGAATGATTCATACAAGATTGGTTTTTGGTTAAGTGTTTAGATAACGGGACGGGGGTAATGTGGTGAAAACATGGTAGATACGCCGCTGGTACTTCTCATATATAAGTGTTTTCAACATATTACATATCGTGGCGTTATTTAGTTCACTTGGGTAAATGATTTTGAAACAATGTCACTTAAAGATGTTTTCGAAAGGATATAAACCATACGAGTTTTATTAACGAGTTAATACGAGTTGTTTTACAATTTGCTTTACTAAAACAAATGTTTTTGGGTTAAGAATCATGGCTACGAGGTTTTATAAACTATAACCCGCTTGATTTGAGTTGGTTAATTAAGTTGCAATATTATACTCTTTTCAAAACAAGGTTTTTAATAAAGTATTGCAACATTTAAACTAGCCATGAATCCGACACTCCTATAAAACCTATGTACTCGCCAGCATTTCTTTGCTGACTTTGTTTTTACATATGTTTCAGGTGATGTTGCTTGATGATGATTACTAGGATGCATGAGTCACATAGGATCTGGACGAGGCCTTAGTTGTGACAACTGGCACAAAACCGGTAATTTCCGTACACTTTAATTATTATTTAATGACTGCATTTGTGTGCTTAAATGTCAACATTATCTGATTACATACTATATAAGTGAATTCATGCACGTTTTATACTACAAAATAATGCTTTGTGCATTAACGAGAGCGCTGCGTCAAAAATACTAGTAAACTCACCGGTAAAACACAATATATCAACAACTCTGCAGAAAGCAGTCAGACATTGGAACTGAGACCTAGGTGTAGGTCCAACGTCAAGAATACATTAAAACCCAAGAGTACATACAAGGGTTAACATATAGACGCTCCGAAAGCTAAAATACGCACTAAATACCACCCGAAACGCACTTTAAGTGCATAATTTTATTAAATGCAGCTATAACCAGCTTTTAAACATATAAATATCATGCAGAAATTATGTCTTATCATCCAGAATATTTCCCTAAGTGTTGGGAATTAAAAGGGTTACAAAAGGACACTAAACGGTGCAATTTAGCACTTTAGCGGAACGGTATCCAACCGAACAACCGGACATTACCCGGGACACCAAAATTTTGCCAAACACATTGTTATTTATTTCTTGGCTACTCTTGATCCCCGTTTATCATAACACCCATTAAAAACCAACAAACTAATATATATGAGTCATACTTGAGATGTAACTACCATTTACATATTAGTTGCAAATTTTACAAACAAGCCCCCCCCCCCCCCCCCCCCCCCCCCCCCCCCCCCCACCCCCCCCCCCCCCCCCCCCCCCCCCCCCCCCCCCAACCGAAAATCAGCCCCCATGGACCCCACCATATATCTTCTCCATGATCTCATAATCTTGCCCAAGATTATATCTTGATATTTTATTAGATTTTGCTTGTAAATCTTGACATAATATCTGAAAGGCCTATAAGAGCATGGTTCCTAGATTGCAATCATTCCATATCTTTCACCTCTCTCCTCACTCACTCTCTCTCTCATTTCGGTCACCCCCAAACCGAAACCCACCACCACCATTTTACATCTTCATCTTCTTCAATAACAAGCTCCATTCAAGCTTCAAAGTTGATCCATGGAGGTTGCATCTTGAAGGGCTTTCAAAGGAGCTTTGTTTCTTGCTTATCCTTCATCTTTTTCTCATCATCTTCATCACTAGATCCTACCCTAGCCTTGTGCTAGTAGTAAGTTACTTGTACACCCTTGTTCATCTTGTTTTTTTTTTTTTTGGTGCTCAAAAATTGTAGTTTGATGTTTATGTTTAAATCACAAGAACAAGAACACTAAGATGATGAATATGAAACTTTACATGAAACTTGAACATAAAAGATTATATGAAGATGAAATCTTGTTGGTTGAGGGTTGGTTAAATCATGCTTGATATTTGATCATTGGTTTCTTGATAAACCCGTTGTTCGGACATTTGTTGATATGATTTAGTAACGTTTAAACTATAAAGAAACATGCTGAATTACATTTTCAGCCAACTTCAAACGGCTGTAAACTGACCATAATAAATCTAAAAATGGAATTTCTGAATCCTAAATTATGTATTTTCGAAAAACGAAGCAAATGGAACTGCAATCGTAATTTTTCGAGGTCGTTTACTACTTTTAAAGTTCTATTTTTGGACAGCAGCTCAAGCTGCGATTTTACTGCTGAAAAAGTGTGTTGCATTCGGAGTCATAACTTAAAAACTGAGTAGAATCAGCTCATGGAATTTTTACTGTAGTTGGTCACTGTTGTTTCCGTAATTCTCCCACTAGAATTTCATCAATCAGACTTACGATTAATTTTTAATGAATTATCCTGTAGACTGCAGTCAGAAAGTGACAAATCTGATTGTAGTCCGGTAAATGAATTTCTTTAAAATATTGGTAATGAACTGGACCCCAAAATTTTTACACAATAAAATTTGGATCGTATACGACATTCTGTAAAATTTTGGGAATTTTTGGAGAAGGTTAACTATTTTATTAAAATGCTCGAAAACAGTCCAGTTTTGATGAATAAAGCTGAAATGACATAAGTAGTATATTGCATGTCTAGTTTTCGGGTTGGTTATGTGAGAACAATCTACAGGATATATGTAAAAGAAAATGATATGCTACTTAGCATGGACACCTCCATTTACAAAGGAGACTATGACGAAATTTTCTGAAAATCCTAACACTTAGTAAATATTTTTCTAGATAAATGTTTGCTATTGTGTTCTAAACAAAGCTTTTCGAATATAAACCTCGCCATAATTTTTGTAACAAAAAATACACTTACAACATACAAGATACATAACTCGGGTGCAAAGTGCAAAATACAAGAAACTTATATTTATTTTTGAGAAAATAATATAAGTAAGACACTTAGTTAAAAATATGAATTATTTTTAACACAAGAAAACATATACATAAAAGACAGTGACTTGTACTTGTACGATACAAGTCTAGTGACTAACGTTAAGAAAACACGTATAGGTCACGATGTTAATTAAGCAAATCCGGTGAAGTTTACGACGCAAGGAACGCAAAGTTGTGAGTTCATGCTCCCCCTTTTCTTTTAACTGTTTTCAGTTTTATAACTTTGGGGGTGAAATACATGTTACAAATATTACAATGTTTACAAATGGTATAATGGATACAAGAATTGAGGAATGATACGAGAAATCGTGTCACGAATAGGGTACCATAAGCACCATTAATCGTGTACATACTAAGACCGCAGAACAAAAGGTTAGATCTAATGGGTTTCAAGGCAGCCCCACTCTTGGTGACAACTAGTACCGAGTAGTGTTTTTGTGTCTCAGTCATGAATCGACTACAAAAAAATGCCTATGGTTTGGTGACTTCCTATGTCGTGTCACATGTTAATGGCTTTGCAACCCATTAACACTTGATACATACAGAAATACTTGATTTATACATGAGTACTTGGTGTACACAAAAGGCCTAACTTATACAAGATACAAACTATGTTTTCATACAAAGTATACAAACGTGAAATACAAATACTGCATGAATTCACACCAACATTATGTTGACGTTTTTCCAAAAACTCACATGTATTTCAGGTAACTAGGATGGATGTGCGCGCGGTTTTACTCATGCTCTTGGATGTCGCTATGTTTATCGTTAAATAAAGTTGTAACTTTTAAGACAATATGCTATCTCGTGTTGTAAACACTTGACTTATGTTTTCAGTAATGTAATGTTTGAAGTTATTTTTGAGCATGTAGTATGTTTACCTTTCGTATGCAATGAGAACCTTTCATGATCACACCTCGTGCTTCCGCCGCAGAAAGGGGTGTGACAGATTGGTATCAGAGCTGCGATTGTAGTGAACCAGGATTCCTTCTCGAGTCTAGTCTACAATCTCTAGGATCCTTTCACGAAAACAATTTTTTCAAAGAGTTTTCATTGCATAAAACTTTTCGCGACATCCACTACCTGAAACTGTTTACAAGAGTATAGAAAAGACACTACAAGACTTAGGGTGCACTGGAATAGCACTTGTCTGTGACTAAGAATTACTTGCAATTATGTGTGATAATTGCTAAATGCATATACTAGAAGTAGAATGCCACAAGTACACGTGACTTTACCTGAAAGCAATGGCCCATCTGAAGGAAGTGATACGAGGATGAAACGAACTGTGCGGATTGTGCAAGGGATTACGTAATTATGGATGCATACATAATTATGGAATTCGGTGCACAGAAATCACAGCAAGTCTTGTCACGTATAGATTCCCTCAGTACAAGAAAGGTCAAATGTGAATACCCTCCCCCAGACTACTAAGTACTCTGCTGGAGTAATAATTGTTTGATGTCACTAATATGGTATATGCCTGTGTATATATATACTACTACTATCTCGTAAGACGATATCGAACAAATGTCTAACCCTATTGTGTTATGTTCTGTCAGAACATGGCACCAAGAAAAGAGGTGAACGCTCGTGATCAACCTCCTCCTCCCCCATTGCCAAAGACCGCTGAAGAGCTGAATGCTCTACTGGAGGAAAGAATCTCCGTAGCTATCGCCCACTACGAGGCAACCCGTACTGCAGACAGTGGTGGACCTAGCAATGCCAGACGTAATGGTAATGGAGATTCATCTGGAGGAAATGCAGCTCAGGGCTGTACTTTCAAGCAGTTTCTCGACTGCAAACCAACGAACTATGACGGCACAGGAGGTGCAGTAGCGTTTGTACGCTGGACAGAGAAAACTGAAGCCACTATCCGTATGAGCAAGTGTACCGCGGATCAGCAAGTCACCTTTGCTACTGGGTTGTTTGTCGATGAAGCTCTGACTTGGTGGAACTTGCAAGTCCAAACATTGGGCGATGATGCCGCTTATGGCCTAACTTGGGATGAATTGAAGGAAAGAATGAGAGAGAAGTATTGCTCTCATGCTGAACTCCAAAGATTGGAAACTGAGTTCTGGCACTTGACCATGGAAGGTGCTGACATTAATGGGTATACTCGAAGGTTCCACGATCTGTCTAGAGTGCTTCCCTACATGGTGACTCCCGAATTTAAGCGTGTTGAATGATACATTTGGGGACTGGCCCCAGAGTTTCACGGCATGGTAACTTCGGCCAAACCTTAAACAATCACCGAGGCTGTAACTCTGGCTGTCAGCCTTACTGAAGATTGTGTTCGCATGAAGAAGCTATCACTGAACCCAACATAAAATACCGAGACGCATGCTGAGTCGTCCGGTGAAAAGAAAAGGAAACATGCAAACCTGAATCAAGCAACTCGTAACAACAAGGGTCCCAACAAGAAGCGTGACACTAACCCGCCTCAGGGGGCGAAATCTCTTGCAGCCATGAATGACACTCCAGCTAAGGGATACTTGGGCACTCTGCCCAAATGCAATCATTGCAAGCGTCATCACGACGGGGTTTGTCGCATTCCGAAGTGTGACAAGTGTGGAAAGTTGGGTCACCGCACTGAAGACTGTTGGGGAAAAGGAAGGAACGGAAATGGAAATCGCAACGGTGCTGGTAATGCGAATGGTGGGAATGGAAATGTTAATGGTAACCGGAATGGTAATAGAGCTGGGCGGAACCAAGGATGTTTCAGTTGTGGAAGCAACGATCATTTCATGAAGGACTGCCCGAAAGGAAACGATGCTCAAGCTCGAGCATTTGTAATTGGAGCAAGGGACGCACGCGAGGACCCTAATGTGGTCAACGGTACGTTCCTCATTAACAATCACTTTACATCCATACTATTTGACACTGGCGCCGATTATAGCTTCATGTCTGTGGAATTTAAACGCATGCTTGGAATAGAATCTAGTAGATTAGAAATTCCTTATTCCATAGAACTAGCCAATGGTAAACTTGTTGAGTTGGGCGATGTTGTTAGAGGTTGCACATTAGAACTTGGTGAACGAAGATTTAGCATCGACCTCTTACCTATTCAATTGGGTAGCTTCGATGTAGTAGTCGGAATGGACTGGTTGTCCAAGAACAAAGCTGAAGTTATTTGTCACGAGAAAATCATTCGCATCCCTTTAGCGAATGACGAAACTCTCATCGTACATGGAGAAAGACGAAACGCACCTCTTCGAATCATCAGTTGCATGAAGGCACAAAAGTGCTTAAGGAATGGATGTGTTGCTTTCCTAGCACACGTTGTAGATAAGAAGGCTGTGGAGCCGAAGCTCGAAGATATTCCCGTGGTAAAGGAATTCCCTGATGTTTTTCCCGAAGATCTGCCAGGACTACCTCCGCAACGACAAGTCGAATTTCATATAGACTTGGTTCCAGGAGCCGCTCCTGTAGCCAAGGCGCCCTATCGGCTTGCACCATCCGAAATGCAAGAATTATCTACACAACTCCAGGAGTTATTGGATAAAGGATTCATAAGGCCAAGCTTCTCACCCTGGGGAGCTCCAGTATTGTTCGTGAAGAAAAAGGATGGAACTCTGCGGATGTGTATCGATTACAGAGAACTGAACAAGCTCACAATCAAGAATCGGTACCCGCTACCGAGGATTGATGACTTATTTGATCAGTTGCAAGGATCAAGCTACTATTCCAAGGTCGACCTCCGATCTGGATACCACCAGTTAAGGATACAAGAGGAGAGCGTACCCAAGACTGCATTCAGAACACGTTATGGGCACTACGAGTTTCTTGTGATGCCATTCGGGCTGACGAATGCACCAGCAGTCTTTATGGATCTGATGAACCGCGTTTGCAAACCATATCTCGATAAATTCATGATTGTATTTATCGATGATATCCTGATTTACTCGCGAACGAAAGAAGAACACGAGCAACACCTCAGAACTATTCTGGAACTACTGAAGAAGGAGAAACTTTATGCAAAGTTCTCAAAATGCGAATTCTGGATTCGCGAAATACAATTTCTGGGTCATGTTGTGAATGAGAAGGGTATTCATGTAGACCCATCCAAGATTAAAGCAATAAAGATTTGGGAAGCTCCCAAAACCCCAACTGAAGTTCGTCAATTTTTGGGCTTAGCGGGCTATTACCGACGGTTTATTGAGAATTTCTCAAAGATAGCTCAACCGCTAACTACCCTTACGCAGAAAGACAAGAAGTACGACTGGGGTGACAAGAAGGAAGAAGCCTTCCAACTGCTCAAAAACAAACTATGCGATGCACCGATACTATCGTTACCCGAATGCACGGAAGACTTTGTGGTATACTGTGACGCCTCATGACAAGGCTTGGGTTGCGTGCTCATGCAACGCCAGAAAGTCATCGCTTATGCTTCAAGGCAATTGAAGGTACACAAAAAGAATTATACCACGCACGACTTGGAACTCGGCGCGGTAGTATTCGCCTTAAAGATTTGGCGACATTATTTATACGGTACTCGATGTACAATCTTCACAGATCACAAAAGCCTACAACACATATTTGATCAGAAGGAATTAAATAGGCGTCAACAACGTTGGGTCGAGTTGCAGAACGATTATGACTGTGAGATTAAGTACCATCCTGGAAAAGCAAACATTGTAGCAGACGCGCTAAGTCGAAAAGAAAGGGTTAAGACCTTAAGGGTTCGAGCGTTAGAAATGACTATTCGAACGAACCTCACTGCACGTATTCGTGACGCGCAACAAGAAGCCCTTAAGATGGAAAACCGTAAAGCTGAATACCTCCGGGGTGCATTGAAATACATGGTGCCAAATGAAGAGGGAGCCTTATACTTTGAGAAGCGTATTTGGGTTCCACTCTTTGGTGGCATACGAGAAGTCATTCTTAACGAAGCGCGCAAATCGAGATATTCGATCCATCCAGGATCGGACAAGATGTATCAAGACCTAAAAGAATACTAATGGTGGCCGAGACTCAAGAGCGATGTTGCTGTTTATGTTGGAAAATGCCTAACCTGTGCTAAGGTTAAGGCTGAATATCAGAGACCGTCCGGCCTACTACAACAACCAGAGATACCCATGTGGAAGTGGGAGCAAATCTCAATGGACTTCATCACAAAATTACCCAAGACCCCAAGAGGGCACGATATGATATGGGTGATAGTCAATCGGTTAACGAAGTCTGCGCACTTCCTACCGATCCATGAAAAAGACAGCACAGGAAAGCTTGCTGAGATATACTTAAAAGAAATTGTGGCACGTCATGGAGTGCCTATCTCAATTATTTCAGACAGAGATGGACGCTTTGTCTCAAGAATCTGGCAATTCTTTCAGGAAGCCTTTGGATCGCAGTTAGATCTAAGCACGGCATTCCATCCTCAAACAGACGGCCAGAGCGAACGAACCATACAAACGTTAGAAGATATGCTTCGCGCATGTGTCATGGATCTAGGCGGCAGCTGGGATACTCATCTACCTTTAGTTGAGTTTTCCTACAATAACAGTTATCATTCGAGTATAAAAGCCGCACCGTTCGAAGCTCTGTATGGCCGCAAGTGCCGATCGCCCTTATGTTGGGCAGACGCTGGAGATAAACGCATGGTTGGTCCTGAACTTGTACAAGAGACAACCGACAAGATCACGCAGATCCGAGAGCGCATCAAGGCGGCTCGAGATCGACAAAAGAGCTACGCTGATCTAAAACGAAAGCCATTAGATTTCGAGGTGGGAGACAAAGTGTTGCTAAAAGTCTCACCTTGGAAGGGCGTAGTAAGATTTGGAAAACGTGGAAAGCTAAATCCACGATACATCGGACCATTCAGAATCTTGGAAAGAATTGGTACCGTGGCATACAAGTTGGAATTACCGGAAAAACTTAACAGAGTACATGATACGTTTCATGTATCCAACCTCAAGAGGAGTCCAACACAAGAAGACGTGATCATCCCTGCGGATGAAGTACATATTGATGACGCCCTCCGATTTACAGAACAACCCATTGAGGTTACCGACTGGAAAGTCAACAAGACCAGGAGGAGCACTGTTAAACTTGTCAAAATACGTTGGAACTCTAAGCACGGACCTGAGTACACATGGGAACGTGAAGACCAGTTCAAAGAAAAGTATCCCCACCTGTTCAAGAAGACTCCAGCGAGAGTTAGTTCAGCCTGAATTTCGGGACGAAATTCTTCTAACGGGGGGAGACTATGACAACTGGCACAAAACCGGTAATTTCCGTACACTTTAATTATTATTTAATGACTGCAATTATGTGCTTAAACGTCAACATTATCTGATTACATACTATACAAGTGAATTCATGCACGTTTTATACTACAAAATAATGCTTTGTGCATTAACGAGAGCGTTGCGTCAAAAATACTAGTAAACTCACCGGTAAAACACAATATGTCAACAACTCTGCAGAAAGCAGTCAGACATTAGAACTGAGGCCTAGGTGTAGGTCCAACGTCGAGAATACATTAAAACCCAAGAGTGGATACAAGGGTTAACATATAGAC
>JARYGA010038522.1:0-21204 GCA_030545235.1 Helianthus tuberosus
ATATGTTACCGACTTCAACTCCCTATCTAGATTGGTACCCTATTTAATTACCCCTGAACCAAAACGTATTGCGCGTTTCATCGGTGGTTTGGCACCCGAAATAAAGGGAATGTTAAGGCTTCAAGGCCAATCACCTTCAGATCAGCTGTAGATCTATCCTTGTCTCTCACTCTAGATATAGTGAGACAAAAGTCAATCAAGAATGAAACGAATGAGAAAAGACAAAGGGAGGAGGATAACTCCCAGAATCCTAAGAAGAGCAAATACGAGTTCAACAATAACCAACAGGATTCCAACAAAAAGCCTACATGCAAAACCTGCAAAAGAAGACACTGGGGACAGTGTCGATCAAACCAAAAGATAAAGCAATGTGGCATCTGTAAAAGAACTGGCCACCAGTCCCACGAATGTAGGGACATAAAGAATGCAAACTGTTTCAGCTGTGGCGAAAAGGGCCACATCAGTACTAATTTCCCTAAGGCTGCCAAGGAAGGAGCATCTAAGTCTGGGAAGGATAAGAAAGGAAACGCCTGAACTACAGGTTGAATGCCAGAGACAGTGCATATCAATAATAGCATTAGGTACGTCCTTACCATTTAGCATTGATAGTGTCTGCTAAGTATCTTACGTTAATGCAAGGGATAATAAACCTTTAGTAAACCATAAGCTTAGCAAACTTTCGATTACATTCATAAGAACTCCAGATATTAAATATAAGGTATAACTTACCAATGGAATCTATAATGACCATCTCTCCCATCCTCGAAGATAATCCTTTCATAAGAATCTGGAGTACTCTTCCCCAAAAAGAGTACGACAATATATATTACTTTATTTTATTTTATTATTTTTCTCATTGTTTTCTATCGCCTGCGAATACCAAATTATGTTTGATAAAAGTGCCATATGAGGAGTGGCGTATCCTAGTGTGTCCCATAGATTGCTTCCATGTCTGATCAGTATGGAGGTTTAATGCATGGAACCCCTGAGATATCCCAATGGTCATATTGTACTAAAGTCGACTAGTAGTATTTAAAGAAGATATCCAATATAAAAATGTCCTTATAAGTTTCTCTACTTAGGGCATCCTTGCATTTGTAAAGAGAATGTGTCATTTATCTGACACCGACATCGATAGATGAACCAAAGCCTGAGAATACGGACATCTCTGACATCTCTGTGTGTCATAATTATCTTCTTTATAAGAATTACCATGTTTACCTCCTGAGAGGCAAGTGGATATTAGGACAAATATCCCGCTTAGGGCTGCAGTTATTGTAAAAGCCTTATATCTGTTAGTACCGACGGAATAGGAAGAACTAAGAGCCAAATCGATAAGTTTTTAAAGAAGGTTTCATAAAGCCAAAATTCAAAGTTCTAAGTACTCCGATTTTTAGTAAATAAGAAAGACGGTTCATCTTGCTTATGCATTGATTGTCGCAACCCTATTTAGGCAACAATTAAGAATCGCCATTAGCTGCCCAGGATCGTCGATTTGTTCGACTAGCTGTAAGGATTAGCTATTCTTTGAGATTAGTTTTAAGCAGTGGGTGGAATAACCACCTCACCATAAAATAAGTTTTTCTATAGCAATTATTATGTAAGTATCAAGGCTACTCCTTTGGAGACCTTGTATAGATGGAATGTTAAACATCTATTATTAGAACAATAGATTGGTAAGTCCAATTACCAGGATCTGAAAGTTGCATTGGAAACAACAAGTAAGATCATTCGAATTCGTAATCACCTTAAATTTGCCAGTAAACGACAGAAAATTGAGGATTGAGAAAAGTCGCAACCTTCTTAAGTCCTTAATAAGGAATAAGGTTCAATCGAAGGTATCGCCCTAAGAAGGGTATGCTAAATTTTAAATTTCGCAGGGTAAGTTAAGACCTGGATACATAGGAGCATTCGGAAATCGAATACAACAAAGGTCAATAGCCTATAAGCTAAAACCTATATAAGGAGCTTAGTGGAGCTCGCAATGCGACCCACACTGATGATTTAAGGATAAGTTTCGCCAATAAGTTGAAGCACATTATCACGTAATGATAAGCAGATTAATGAAACTTTATGATTGGACGAGAAACCGTATCGATTAAGGATCGGCATATTAAGAAGCTCCAAAAGGATACATGACCTATCATAGAGGTAAGCTGGGGTGCCTTAGAGGCCCAAATATACTAGGGAAGATTAAGTTCAATATAAGACAGAAACTACTTCCTTTACTTTAGCAAATCTCGAGGTCGAGATTTCTTTTAAGGGGTGAGGATGTAACACCTCGTAAAATCACGTTCAATGAAGTATTGACACGTGTAATAAACCTTAGTAAAGTCAAACCTTGAATATAAGGGACTAATTTTTCGAAAAATCGAAAAACATTAATTATGAAAGAACTGGAAGTATTATAATACCTAAAATTAGTTTCTAAATAACCTTTTACGGTTTTATATTCACAAATGAGCCACTTGTTAATCAAGTGTAGCCGTTTGTGTAATTAATTGAAAGTTTGCGCAATAAAGGGTTAAAAGTGTCAACATGTTAATTCTTACCTCTGAGTGACCTTTTAACAAACCGAGAGCCTCATGATATTTGATTATACTCTCGGGAATGCCAATCATTGGCCATCCAAGGATTTTATGCCTAAAAGTGAAGTTACGCGCAACTTTGCAAGTATAAGGGACTAGAAGTGTCAATATGTTTAATTATACCTCTGAATGACCTTTTATCGAGCCCGAAGCATTATGATGTTTAATAATACTTTCAAGAATGCCTAATATGTGTTGGATAAGGCTTCGATACTATTAAACGATGATATGCGCAAGTTCGCGCATTAAAGGGACTATTTACGTCAAACTGCAAAAGTATACCGATTCGTATGGTATCGAACCTTCCGGAATATGATCAGAAGTTAAACATGCCCTAAATATCCTTTACATAGCTTATAAATAGGTTTAGAGATGTTTGGTGCGCAAAAATAAACTTATTTGATCAACAGGGACTAAAAGCGTCAAAAAGTGCATAAGTTTGCATTTTCGCGCATACCTTACGTTCTGAATATATCCGGACATCCAAAAATTTATGTAAGCATTAAAATATTTTATTTTAGTGTTTGGCTTGATAAAAATTCCATTCGTCGCGTAATTTGGTTTTTCGCGTCCGTTCGTGTTTCGTCGTAATTAGCCGAACAACGTGACCGTACGACCAAACGAACCGACATCCGGCATATTTTTGAGCATGTTTCATGTTCCCCATGTTTAGGCATCATTGTAGAGCCTTAAAAATGGTTTAACGGGCCTTAAATGTGTCAGAATGAGATTTATCAAGTACAGGGGCCAAACCTGTCAACTAATGAAAGTTCGCATGTGCAGACCTGGTCCTTACGGACCGTATGGATGGACTCTTACGGTCCGTAATCCATGCCCAGCATCAGCAACTTCACAGCTGCCTGTTCCAGCCGGTTACACCGCCTCATTTTGCCATTTTTTTATTCTAGGGACTTGTTTAATGATTTAGGAGGGCCTAGGGACACTTGTAATGATCCCATAACATCCATAGACTTTGTTTGGCATGATCTTGTGGGATTGAAGTCCCTATATAAGAAATTCTTTGATGCACCATTTGATCACATTCCTTGCAACTTCACAACTTCACTTCTGGAGTATTTTGGAGCTCAAGCACCTTTCCTAGTGATCATTAGTCGTGCTTAGGACCTTGGTAAGTATTCTTAACCTTCCCTAATTCAGTTTGATTAGTTTTTTTTTAGCTTAAAGTCAAACCATCGTAATTAAGGTTTGACTTCGTCATTAATCTTAATTTATCCAGTCAAATTACAAATTGAAAGTACCTATGAGTTGGTAATTATGTGGGAAATAAACCCTTAAAAGGGCACCCTCTAACTCTCACTCTAAGTAGGTCAATTGTCGGGTCAAACTTGATCTTAAAAAGTCAACAGGAAGCAATTTTACAAATAAACACATAATTAGCAATGTAGAAGCTATGCAACCTGTTTTGTCATTGATATAACTTGGTAATTAATGTAAGAACATGTCTAAACATGTTCAACTCGACAATTTTCAGTTTAGGCTCGGTTCGGGACCGAAAGTCGCATAGTTTGACTTCTGCTTTGGCTTTCAGTTCAGAACCGTTTAAGCATGTTTTAGAAATGCCTTAGAGCCTTATTAGGACCAGGTTTCATATAAGTATAACCCTCTGTGATTATACAACTTGGTTCATTAGTTATCCGATTCATATGCATATTTCCGTTAAATGTCTAAATGTTGACTACTATGCCTATATGACCTTAAAACGTGATTTTTGAAAATATAAAAGAGTAGAAACCTTCATTACTGATTTATAGACTTGTCCCTAAAGTTTGACATCAGTTTGAGGTCTAGATTAAGAGTTATGCTCAATAGCGTAATTAGAACGCTTTTATTAATTAAACGGCGTAATTAGCGTATAGCCTATCTAAACCCAATCTTTGATACCAAAATTTTTACCCACTGATATAATATAATATTTTGGGATTTTTGAAGATTTTTATTTATTTTAGGGCTGAGCATAACATAGAGTTCTAAGCTTATTTCGGTATTGCCGGTTTTGCCCTTTCGGGCTATAAAATGAGTTTTACAAATCCTTTTGACCCCAAACCTTTTTCTACTGATCTAATATGATAAATAAAATATTTTGAGCCTTCTGGAATAATAAAAATATCAGCTTTCCTTTGAAAACCCGGAAATGGCTCCAAATCGCCTTTTTAAGCGTTTTTAACGCATAATATGTACTAAAACTATTTTAAACATATAAGGTTTGATACCTACTGATATTTTCAGTAAATACTTATATATTAACAGTAAGTAGAAGTTTTAAACTCAGATTTCCAGTTTTGACCTTTTTAGCCTAAGTGAAATTACCAAAATGCCCATAAGGTGCATAGTTTGGTTTTAAAAGATAAATTTCACATATGTGTATTACCCTACTGTTATAACTTATTAAATTAAGTGTTATTACTAATTATATCAGACCTGTAACTCAGGTTAATATTTAAACTCTTTTATAACCTTTAAAATGACCAAAATACCCCTACGGGGCGTAAATTGAGTTTAAATCCGTTTTGGGCATAATAGAAGATATCTTACCGATGTCACAACATATTTAAGGCATATTCACTTAGGAAACCTGCATATGACTCATTTGGTTGCCCGTTACGCACTTTTCGCGTTCGAATCGACTTATGTAACTAGTTTGCATATAATAGCCGAAACGGGTCAAACCATATCGTTTTCACCTCAAAATCAAGAATGTGTTTAAGTTACCCATATTAAACAAGCATACAAGCTTTTCGGGTCAAAACCACATTCTAAACCGGTCTTCGCTGTATCATGCGTTTGAACCGTTTTCCTGTTTAAAAACTAGCCGGTCTAAGTCTATGACATAATTAAGACCCGTTAGTATTCTAATTGGTTATTTATACCATCATTCCAGACTAGAGCCTTCCAGTAAATTGTACCTACGCTTACTTAAGTGAATACAGCTGAGTTATTATAATTCTTGCTATTTAAGACAGGAGCTAGCTCAGGTAAATACTCTTAACCTATTTTCCCTTATACGGGCTTGGGATACGGTAATATAAATACCGCATGGTCAGGTATGGGATTCAAAGACAAATCAGTCGGAAATCCAAATAACCTGTTTTAATTCATATTGCTTGACTGAAACATTGGGGGTTAATGCGACCGTGTCCTGGATATCCTTGACTCATTAATTGCAATGGCCACGACCTAAGCACGGGGTGTAGGCATACACCTGACAGATGCAATATGCTTATTAATTAATTATACCCAATATGGGATTCCCAATAAGGGAATAAGTGGTGTGTCGGTTAATCTTGAACTGGCATAGAACCGGGCCCCGTATGTAAAGCAAGTTATGTAAAACTGATAACATGAGACATAGTTTGTCCCAAGTATAAAAGATTAATTTTGCCTTGTGCATTTTAATCAAGTGTCAAAATATTTTTGTGCCTTGTGCACCTAAACCAATTTTCATAAACATTTTCAAATGAGTCGGTTGAGTGTATTTACCAGTGAAAACTGACGTATTTTCCAAAGTCTAAGTGACAGGTACAAGTACGTAATAGGCTGGAAGCTGCTCAGGACTTGTTAGTTGAGGACTTTGCAACTCCTTCACATAAGCCATTAGTCTGATAACTTCTTTTGTTGTTTTGATCCGCCTGTGGATTATTACAAGCTTGTCTGTACGGAATACTTTTATATTATTTCAAGACTTCCGCTGTGCATTTAAATTGTGTTGTTTGACTATGATGATATCAACTACGTCACGATACTCCCCACCGGGCCCACCGGTAATACGTGGAAATATCGGGGTGTGACAATTTTGAAAACAGAGAAGTATCTCTACCTTTCAGGTCGTTTGATCGAACGGTTGTTCGATCGGATAGCGATCCGTTCAGCAAGGCATTTCTCAGAGAAAAAGTTCACAGCAGGATGGTCATTCGATCGGATGGTCTTCCGATTGGATGGCAATCCGTTAGAAACTGATGATGTTTTAAAATTGTGAAAATGTTTAAGTGTTGAAACCATAAGTCAATCTGATCGGATTGTCGTTCGATCGGATGGCAATCCGATCGGATTGTCGTTCGATCGGATGGCAATCCGTCCAACAATCTGATCGTTTTGAAAACTTGAATATTTTGCTAAGTTTGAAAAGTTTGAGATTTGATCGAGACGGTATGGCAACGTGTTTAAACAACAGAAACCCCGCCAAGTCCAAGTTATCCGATCGAAGTGGGAATCACCCCAGCTTGATCAGTTAACGGTTTGTGACGGTTGTTCATGTTTAACCCGAAATCAGTTGTCTCCTTGACAGGAATCAGATCTCAGACCGACACTTTACTAGAAAACGAGTAGAAGGCCTGAATGAGTTCCGATTCTTTCGGTTTTGAGTGCATTGAGTGTAAAAGAGTTGAAAGAAAGTTGTGAAACCATCTTTCAATCCTTTTAACCTCGAAAACGTTTAGATACAGGTGAAATTAGTGTCAAAACATGTTGAAATCCTTTAGATCTGAGTTGTTCTTTGTGGAATGAGGCCAAATCTTGAAGTTCATAAGAACCCCATGATGACATCATCCTAGAACATCTCAAATCAGGCGATTTCATGGTTAAAAGTTAAGATTCGAAGGTGAAAATGATGAAGAAGCGTGTGTAGATGATATATGTACAAGATTTGAGTTGAAAACTTACAAGAATCGTGAGAAATCGAGAGGAGAAAAAAGGGCTGGAGCGTGCTGGTCGGAGAGAGAGCTGTCACATCACTGTTGGTGATGTGACAGGGGATATTTATATGTTGCCAAAAGAGGAAAGGTGTGCACAAGTGTCGGATCGGATGGCCATCCGATCGGATGGTCATCCGTACGGATGACCATTCGATCGAATGGCTATTCGATCGAAGTGATCTGGCGAGTTGGTTTTCGTGTTTTCGTTTCGTGCATTGAGCGATGCGATGCGTTTAAGTGAGTGTCGATTAAGCGATGCGATAGATTAATAATAGTCACACAAATACTATATCTAACATACAGTCAACATAAATAATCTTGCGTTTAGCGTTCGCGATTAAATTGCGTTGAGATAGGGTTGCGATTTATCACCATAGACATAAAGAAAACATGCACAATTAACACATAAGTAGCATACACACGTAAAACAATATACAGAACCTGTAAATCAAGTTGCGAATGCGATTGCGATGCGATTAGCGATAAAGAGATAAATAGATTAGCGATTAACATGCGATTAAACCTCGATTATTATAGATGCTCCACATAATACAACTAAAACAAACAAATAATAGAATTCGATTACAAGTCAAGAAGCACAATCAGTAGTTAAGCAAGGAGTGACATATCGTAATTAGCAATCTTTTCTTCCTTTGACTTTGACTTGTACTTTGACTTTCAAAAACACGGGGTGTTACAATTCTAGGGTTTATAAGACTTTTATGATGAAGATGATGAGATTGGACTTTGCTCATGAACAGGGGCGGACCCACATAGAGTGGGTCGGGGTCCATGGACCCGAATGTTTTATAAAAAATTAGTAGATCCGATATATTAAATTTTCGAGGGACCCCAAAAACTTAATTAGGTGGACACCATAACATAAAAGTGAAGCTGTTGTAGTGACAAATGCCCTTGTTTCCTAACAAGAAGTCACAGATTAATGGTTTCCTACTTTCCTTACATCCTAAACAAACAGAACACACAGGTAAACCCATTTTTTTAGTTTTATAACTTTTGTTAGTTGTCTAGTTGTTTAAAATATTTATTACTATGCATATAAAGTTTGGAAATTATCATAACATGTAAATCTTTATATCATTGTAATGCTATGATTCTATTAATTTGAATTTAGAATTTTTGACTTAGTTTCTTAAACCTGAATTCTAGGGTTAATGATGCAAGGATCGGAAACTTGTATGTTATGAATTTTGAACTATAAAAATTTGCAATGTTTTCTTTTTCGTTTGGAATGAAATCGTATTTTTATTGTGTGTTTTCTAATGAGTAATGATTAAATATTTTTTTGCTATGTCCTCGCTTCGAACCGACCCGACCCGAACGACGATCGACCCGAAAATTTTAACGCTTGGTTGTTAAAACCATGAACACCAAAAAATTTGGACCCCATTAGAAAAAGATATTGGGTCCGCCACTGCTCATGAAGACCTATATTCTTGATGATGATAGAAATTAGATTTAGGTTTATGTTTCAAATCTTGTTCAGATGACAAGAATTAGATTTAGGTTTTGTGTTTTGTTTATTTTTTAAATTTTAATATGATGAGATTACTAAAATACTCCTTGACTTAAGGGTCAAACTAACGGATTATTAATGGAGGGACTCAACATGTAGAGCTTTTTGAATGATGGGGACTCAGGCATCGAATTTTCATTTTAGGGACTCAAGTAGACTCCGCCTCTAAAACACACCGACACAAATTACATTTACTCTATTTATTATTATTATTATTAGTAGTAGTACTGTTATTATTGCTTTTATTATCTATTATTATTAGTAGTAGTACTGTTATTATTGCTTTTATTATCTATTATTATTTTCTTGCATTCTTATTTTTCATATGCAAACGATGAGCTGTTGATATCCTTTTGTGAATGTCATCGGTGTATATTTTTGTCGTACAAAATTTCCATGCCGGACAACTCCAACTTGTTGAACACAAGTTTTACCTTTACTTTTTATTTTAATTTTTTTTTTTTTTGATATTATAAGTAAACACGTTTAAGTTTATTACTATGGAAACTAATTAAAAAAATCAGGTATTAGAATATAGAAATTACCAAACAACCACGACGAAGGTATATCGTGTAATCAATTATGGTTGGTAACCTAGAAGTTGAAGGGGTGTGGTCTCTAATCTTGCGCCGAGTTGCACAATACTGATAATGGGTCACGCGCAAGAAACCATACTCAAATCAAATGTATTTAATACTTAGGCCATTTTCAGGAAAGATGGCGCAAGCCTCAAGCTGCCAGTAAGGCATAGCTCAAATAGTACAATTAGTCCGAACGTCAGAGGCTCAGAGCATGTGGTCAATAGGTGCACGGCAGGCTGTGTTCAACAGTGCCTCACGATGAACAATCATGCAGGAGACAAGAAGTACACAAGGACACTGACGTGTCACCAATCACAGCGCGCCGACCACTGTTCCACTATCTCCATCTAAACGTTGATGACAAACTCGACAAGAAGGGCAACTATCAGGCCACGTGGATCCATTCAGCGTGCGCCAACTTCCCTTTCGCCTACAAACACTAACGATCGTGTTTAATGTGACAAACATGATATTCCTTGTTGTCGACGTCAGGCCCCAGGCCCACAGCTCATCTCCTTCGACACTCTCTTCGGCTATAAATAGAGAACTTCACCTCCAGGTTTAAGAATCGCTCTCTTGCTCCCTCACTTAATACACACACTTATTATCCTCAAAACAAGTTCTTATCTCACGCCGGAGGGTGGTTACAAGGAGAACCCCCCCCCCCCCCAATCATCTTCCTTGTAACGAGCTTCAAAGTGTTGTATTGTTTTGCAGGATCTCATAAGCAATCAAACGAGTAAGAAAGAAGATTAACATTTATTTGACGAGACAAATCCCACAAATTAACCTGGAATATATACCTGTAATCAATTATGGTTGGTAAGCTAAAAATCATGTTATCTTCTTCAAAATAACAATTTGACCATCATTTTCATGAGAACCAAATTCTTAGATCCAAAGTAATCATGTTATAAACTTTCGTCTCATAAGTCATAACCAACGTTATTTATTATCTAATAAAGGTTTACTTTATAATATATATATATATATATATATATATATATATATATATTTAAAGGGAGGGGCTCATGCGAGAACCACCCTTATTGTGAGAACCTTGAGAACCAATGTGAACACAACCTAAAATAGCTAAAAAAAACCTAAAAAAAACTAACCCCCACCCCCCAAAAACCTAAACCCCCCCACCCCCCCCCCCCCCCAAAAAAAACCTAAACCCCCCTCCCCCACCCCCCAAAAACCTAAGCCCCCCCCCCCCCAAGCTAAAATGCTAAAAACTAAACCCCCAAAAAACCTAAAAAATATATAAAAAAAATCTAAATTTTTTTTTTTTGATTTTTTAATATTTTTTAGGTTAAAATCGCTACTTTTCGAAGCAAAAATTTTTTTTTTTTTTTTTAAAATTTAACTTTTTTTTTTGGCTTCGAAAAGTAGCGATTTTAACCTAAAAAATATTAAAAAAATCAAAAAAAAAAATTTGTGTGATTTTTAGCTATTTTTAGGCATTTTTTGTTGTGTTCACATTGGTTCTCGCGGTTCTCACAATAAGAGGTGGTTCTCGCATGATCTTCTCCCTATATTTAAATACCTGTAAATTAAAGAACAATTTATCTAGTTTATAAAAACAAAGATAATTTAGAAATATGAACTTATTTAGTATTTCAATAACACTCCCTAAATATAAAAGGTACACCAAATAACTCTATAATATTAGAGTAAATTACAAGTTTTGTCCTTTATGTTTGTCCCAAATTGCAGGCGCTGTCCTTTGTCTTTAAAATTGATGAGTTTTGTCCTTAATGTTTGCAAATCTTGCACGTTATGTCCTTTAGGCCAAACCCAGTTAGATTTTTTGGTTAAATCTGATCACCCAGGGGTATTTTAGTCTTTTTACCCTGTTTACTTAGTATTATTAAAAAATAAAACAAAATGATTTAAAAAAGTATTATTATTATTATTATTATTATTATTATTATTATTATTATCATCTTTAACAAGTGACCATAACTCGTTAGTGTTTTGGTCAAAAATTACCGAAGCAATTAAGTGATCATATTAGTAAAGTGAGGTAGTGTGCTAGAAAGTGTATTTAAAAATGTACTTGTTGAGTTAATTAGGAAATCAGTATTCAGGATACGGCTCAGGATATCGAGCTGTATCTATGATCAAACAATGAGCAAAAGTAAAGTAAACGACACGAGATGTACGAGGAAAGCCCTTGATCAATCTAGATCGCCGGCATAAAACCTCGGGAGCTGACAATCGCAGCTGCCTTGTTCTTCTATTGCTTCAAATATCAGGATACAGTGCAGGATGTGGTACGGATCGACTAAGTGTTACAATGAAATTTGAATACAAGTGTGGTGTTCGCAATGAGCTAGAAAGTGAAAGTGTTCGAGAGTGTAAGTGGAGATTGTGTGACTTAAACTGATCCGCCCCTATCTATTTATAGTAAAGATAAGCTAACAAACTATCCTAAACTTCCGGGATCCACCGAATATTCCTTAATCGAACGTTGTAGACCTGGTCTTTCGGGTTCAACGTCTCTCCTTCAACAAACTCGTCCGAGTCTTGAGGAGAAGAAGTCCTCTTGACCGTTAGCAAGTCTCAGCCTTTAACCTGCACGTGGTTAATTCAATAAACCTCAGGATATCGTCCAAGATGTTAGCAATATCCTCTTCCAGCATCCTGGTCACAAATAAACAAACAAAGGCAGGATATTGGTCAGGATACGTATGTTAAGAAAATGACCCCTAACAATTGTCCCCAAATATATCGGTTGGTATACCAATCCAACGGATATATTTCAAAAATTTTATCCCATAACTCAAGGCATTTAAAACGAAGCGACGGTCAAGATCACATCGTAACTTCCAACGCGTTTTTTACTCAATGGAGATCCACGCTGCCCCTATATCTTCTCTTTTCTTGTTTGAAAAGCAGATATCTTCAACAGAACCTTCAGGTAATTCTCCATTTCTGATTTTCTTCTTGTCAATTTACTTCGCCTTACTTGCAATGGACGCCGAGACCTTCACCCAGCAGAATCTTCTTAAAAATCCCGAAAAGGAGATCTGCGCTTTTGACAACGCAGACATTGCAGCTTTAAGAGCCTCCGGCGCTTTCCCTGACAGCACGGTCTTTAGACCATTCGATCGGTCAATCCGATCGGATGTTTCTTCCACCGAATGGGTCTGTTTTCCAGCATATCCTTTTTCATTAGGTCTTCGATACCCTTTTCCTGAGTTCATGATGCAATTCTTTCGAATTACCGGCATCTCTTTTGCTCATACCATGCCCATGGTTTGGAGAGTACTGATTGTACTCAACCAAATCAAAAGCCTCCATTGCTCCGACCTCTGCATCGAGGATTTACCTATTGCTTATCGCCTCCGATCCCATGGCTCTAGCCGGTTCTTGCTCTTCTCGACCTCCAGCAAACCCCTGATTCTCAAAGCCACCAAAAACGAAGACGGATGGCAACGCAAATTCTTCTTTGTCAAACGAGATTCCATTGCTGAGGGTGCCAACCTTCCGGTGGAGTGGTTAACCACCGGTAGGATCATAAATATCCTCATAGACCATTTGATTGTTATTTTCTATTAATACTCTTCTTTTTGATCTTTATGCAGTGAACTTCAAGGAAGTTGCTCCCCCTACCGCTGAGTCAGAAGAGAGAATCAATACTGTTTACCGGTTACCTGCATTAGACAGGACTTTCACCACACACGTCCCGAGTTCCAGTCAATACTCATCATCCGAGATGTCTGGTAAGAATTTCTTTCAAAATAATTAGTCATAACAGCATAAGGATAAGATAAAGAGTAAAACTTGTCCCTTTATGCAGCACCAGCTAAGATCCCTGAAGTCTTTGATCTTGACGAATTGGACAGCTATTCTGACCAGATCCAGGTTAAGAAAGAACCTAGCCCCAAGACCACAGCTACATCCAAACCCAGCAGCTCCAAAGCCATCATCATTCCTAAACCTTCACCGGCTACCAAGCCCCGGAGTTCAAGTTCCCGCAAAAGGAAAGAACCCGATTCCCCTATCATTTCTGACACCTTTCCTTATAAGAAGCACGGGTTCATTGAAGCCAGCGGGTTTATGACTTCTTTTCTTAACCAGGTTAGTATCCTCATATCATATCCTGCAATTTAGATTATTTTCAAAGATTTAACAATATTAATCCCTGTCCTCTTACCTTTGTAGGGTCTTGAGCGTTTGGTTCATTTATATCAAGAATCCTGCAAGCTTAACAAAACACTTGAATCTAAGCTAAAGGAAGCAGAAATCACAATCTCCGACCAAGGCATGATTGCGGCCGCCAAATCTCGTCATTACGAGGAGAAATACAAAGCTATGACCCAAGAACACCAAGTTGCTCTCAACAAAGCTACTCTTCAAGCCCAGGCCGATCTGGAAGCCGCCCATGTGCAATACGAACGGGATATGGTCAGCTACCGGGAAAGCCTCAAAAGTTCCGTCGTCATTTCACTCCTCCAGGCCAGGTTGAAGATGGCTCATGAAGCCAAAACATTAGGTTTCGAATGCCCTTCATGGGATGTTGGTGCTTGGGAGACCAAGCTGAAGAACCTCGGCGGCACCTCTTCCAAATCAACTGTCGAAGAACCTTCCAAAGCGGTTGAAAAAGCAACCGACGCTGAGAAGGATGCTGAGGCGGATCCCAAGACGGATGTTGCTGAAACCACTATGGACCAAGAAGGCACTACCCCTAGAGCTTATTTCCTTTAAATCATTCGAACAATTTTATGTTTTTATGAACAATTTATATTTCTGTATCGAAACAACTTGATAGCCGAAGGTGGATGGATCCTGGGTTTCAGGATGAAACCTTCGGTTATCAACCAGTATTGATTGCTTAAGAATAATTTCATCTTTTTATTTTTCTAAGTGTAAATCTTAGCTTTGCAAAAAATTTCATACTGTTATCTTATAAAATATCCTGATCAGTATGCTCAGCGATATACTGTAAAAACCTTTTATTAGATAGAACTTCCAAACGTTCCTTCAACTTTGTAAAAATTTCTTTAGAAAGTGAAAAACAGTCTATCTTTTCAAAACCAAGTTTTGATAATATTTAAATGATCAGAGTTCCAAACTAATACTAGTTTCAAACACCCTAATCAAATATCCTGAAAAGGACTTTGAGAATATATCAGGATACTTAAAATAATGTTACTAAGAACTTAGACGACGTCTACAAAGGAAAGATCATACCAGAAATAGGGTATAAACCTATTACCAAACTTCAATCCCTTTGCAACTCTTCCAATGAAGATGTCCCCTGTGCAAGGTACTTAGTGCATTAGTTCCAAACCTCATCCTTTTAGCTTTACACCACCACCTTGGTGGGAATGTCCCCTGTGTACAATGTCTTCAAATACTTTAGAAATCTTCTGAATGTCAGTTTCCATAGGCAATTTTTTACGTCCCAAGGGTAAAACCCAAGGATGTACTGGAGATAAATCCCTTGTATCCTGGGGAAAATCCCAAATTTTCATGCGCTACAGGCGGGAGTGTATAAACTCCAAGACTTAGAAAGGTGAAAACCTTTAAACCTTAGAGAGTATGAAAATAGCCTTTCGTGAGAGAGGGTGATCAATCCTCATATACCTTTAGGATTCAGGATATAGCCAACAGTAACGAAATTGTCAGCCACTTTTACATGGACTGGTCCCGCCACCTTGAACTATCCCTGAATAACTTGCGCTCCAGGCGGGGTGTTTAAACCCAATTCGGAAGAAAGGTGAATACCTTTAAACCTGTGAAGGGATCAGTATCCCTTAAACGTGAGAGAGGGGCCAATCCTCTAATCTTTCGAGTTATCCTGAGTACATATCCTGGAGCTATATCCTGAAACATATCTTGCAAAACAATTGTAAACTAAGGTGGGTGTTAGCTTGGCTAACACCCCTCCGATGCTTAAGTCAGTATTGGGTTACAAAGAACAAATTAAACCAAACATATTTAAAAAAGGTAGAATTCATACCATCCTGAGTTAGAAATTAAATTCTAAACTCACTTGAAATAGAGCTTAAGGTGTATAGCATTCCAAGATCTCGGTAGCATATCCCCCTCCATATTCTTGAGTCTGTATGCTCCTTTCCCTGCTTCTGATTCAACTTCGTATGGTCCTTCCCATTTTGGAGCTAACTTGCCATCGGCAGGGTTAGTAGTATTCTGAAAAGCCTTTCTTAACACCCAATCTCCAATCTTAAATCTTCTAGTCCTAATATTCTTGTTATATGCCCTGGATATTCTCTGTTGATATGCTGCCATCCTTAGCCTTGCCGCATCTCTCTTCTCATCTATAGTGTCTAAATCCTGACTCAAGGCTTCAGGATTCTGCTCAGGATCACTTAAGATAGATCTTGCAGTAGGTATTGTCATTTCCGTTGGAATCATTGCTTCTGCTCCAAACACCAAGGAAAATGGGGTTTGGCCTGTTGCATTTTTTACCGTTGTCCTATCAGCCCATAAAACAAAGGGTAGTTCTTCTGCCCATCTTCCTTTTTTGGCTCCAAGCCTTTTCTTTAAGTTATTGACAATTATCTTGTTTGAGGATTCTGCTTGTCCATTTGCTTGAGGATGTACCGGAGTAGACGTAATTATTTTGATTCCCCAACTCTTGCAAAAGTCAGTAGTCCTCTTACTTATAAACTGAGAACCATTGTCACAGATTATCTCGGCTGGTACTCCGAATCTGGTCAGGATATTCCTCTTGATGAAGGATACTACTTCTTGGTCTCTAACCTGAACAAATGCTTCTGCTTCAACCCACTTAGAGAAATAATCCGTCATTGCTAGCATAAAGACTTTTCCTCCCGGAGCTTTTGGTAGCTTTCCCACTATATCCATACCCCACTTCATAAATGGCCAAGGGGAAACAATAGGATGTAATGGTTCAGCCGGCTGATGCAGTATGTTACTATGTCTTTGACATGCGTCACATCTTCGAACATATTCTGCGGCATCTTTTCTCATCGTTGGCCAATAATATCCTGTCCTTAATACTTTTGAGAATAACGACCTGCCCCCAGCATGGTTACCACAATCCCCTTCATGTATATCCTGAAGTACTTCTTTGGCTTCGGGTTCCTCCAAGCACCTCAAATACGGTCCTGCAAGAGATTTCTTGTACAAAATATTATTTATAATAGTGAATCGTGATACCTTCATCCTAAATGCCTTAGGATTTTCATTTCCAGGGATGTGTCCTTCTTTGAGATATCTCATGATTGGAGCCGTCCAGGATATAGGATCTTCTTCAGGATGCTCTGCTCCAGGATCCTGAATACCAGCCACTCCTTTATCCTGAGGATTCGTTGTAGGATATAAGACATGTAATATTGGTATTCGCGTCCCTTCAGGTATCCTGATCGATGATCCCAAATTTGCTAAGGCATCCGCTTCAGCATTATCCTCCCTTGGTACCTGTTCAAGTATAAAAACATCGAAATATCCTGCTAATTTTTTGAGAATATCGAGATATTCGATTAATTTCTCACCCTTAACTGCATAGGATCCATTAAAATGGTTAGTAATTAACAAAGAGTCAACATATACTTGCAAATTTTTGATACTCATGCTCTTAGCCAACTCTAATCCTGCAATTAAAGCCTCATACTCTGCTTCATTATTAGTAGCAGGAAATTCACACCTAATAGCCTGGGGTAATATGTCCCCCTGTGGCGATTTTAGTAGTATTCCTAATCCTACTCCTCTTACATTAGATGCACCGTCAGTATATAACGTCCAGGATCCTGAGGATTCTCCTAACTGTTGGACTTCTAGGTCTACCTCATCCTGAATGTCACTACTAAAGTCACCCACAAAGTCAGCTAAAGCCTGAGATTTTATGGCATTTCTAGGTTCATATACTAAATCATAAGCACTTAACTTTACTGACCACTTGGCCATCCTGCCTGACATCTCTGGTTTCCTAAGCACATTTTTGACAGGATAATTTGTCTTAACATGTATCCTATGTGTCTCGAAATAATGTCTAAGCTTCGTTGATGCCATGACTAATGCTAGTATTAACTTTTCTAAGTGAGAGTACCTAGTTTCAGCATCTAATAAACTTTTACTAACATAATAAACAGGATATTGCTGACCTTCATGGTCTTTTATAAGAACGGCACTTACAGCATTCCCTGATACAGCAAGGTATAGGGATAGTGGTTCACCATTTTCAGGCTTCATCAATAGAGGTGCGGTTGAGAGATATCGTTTCAAATCCTGCAGGGCTGCTTCATGCTTCTCCCCCCATTCGAATCTTTTGTTCTTCTTCAGGATATCACAAAAGTCTTTGCATTTCTCTGAGGATCTTGAGATAAACCTGTTTAAAGCTGCTACTCGACCTGTTTAAAGCTGCTACTCGGCCTGTCAATCTTTGTACGTCCTTCATATTTGAGGGTGATTTTATATCCAGGATAGCTTTGATCTGCTCTGGGCTTGCTTCTATCCCCCTTTTTGTCACCATATATCCAAGAAACTTTCCTGCCCCCACTCCGAAATGGCATTTAGCAGGATTCAGCTTCATGTTGTATTGATCCAGGATATCAAATGCTCCCTTGATATCCTAGAGGTGATCCTCAGCCTTTTTAGATTTCACCACCATATCATCGATATATACTTCCATGGTGTCCCCCAGTTTGTCTTTGAACATCATGTTTACCAATCTTTGGTATGTTGCTCCTGCATTTTTCAAACCAAAAGGCATAGCTGTATAACAATAAATACCTGTTGGAGTCATGAAGGCAGTATCCTCCTGGTCAGAAGGCTCCATTTGGATCTGTTGAAATCCTGAGGATGCGTCCATGAAGGTCAGCATTTCATGCCCGGCAGTGGCATCTACCATTGCATCAATGTGGGGAAGAGGAAATGGGTCTTTAGGACAAGCTTTGTTCAAGTCTGTGTAGTCTACACAAACTCTCCATTTCCCATTTTTCTTTTGTACTACAACCACGTTTGCTAGCCACCTTGGGAACTTAACCTCTCTGATCATTCTGGACTTTAATAATCTTTCAACTTCCTCCTGGATAATCGTGTCCCGCTCAGGAGCAAACTTCCTTCTTTTTTGCTGAACAGGCTTGAATGATTTATCAATTCCAAGTTTGTGAGTGATGATGTCTTTGGATATGCCTGTCATATCCTCATGCTTCCATGCAAACGTTGACATCCTGCATTTCAAAAAGTTAATTAATTGTTCTTCAATATCCAGAGGGATATTGGTTCCCACGAGAACCGAAATATCGGGATTGTCCTGGTCTAGGATAATTTTCTTCACATCCTGCTCTGGATCCTCCACGATATCCTGAGCCCGTGTCTTTAATTGCTATGCTGCACTAGGTTTGGTTGAGGATTTCATCGAGGATGAGTAGCATTCTTTCGCCTCCTGCTGATCACTATCAACTTTGACAACTCCCCAAGGGGTAGGTATCTTGATGCATTGGTGATATGTTGATGGCACGGCCTTTATATCGTGAATCCACGGTCTTCCCAGTATGATGTTATAGCAGGATAGAGAATCCATCACACAGAAACGTTGTATCGAGTTGACTCCTTCAACGTATACTGGCAACTTTATCTCTCCCACTGTGTTTCTAGCCTCTCCACTGAACCCAACAAGCACGGTAGACTTTGAAGTGATATCCATTGGAGATACATTCATTCTCTTCAGAGTTTCTAGTTGGATTATGTTGACGGAGCTGCCATTATCAACCAGTATCCTGCGTACAAAATGGTTAGCCACATATAACGTTATTACCAGAGCATCATGGTGAGGATCCTGGACAGTATCCCTGTCATCTGCATCGAAAGTGATCACTTTGTCAGTTGTGAGGGTAGTCATCCTGATAGGTTTGTCTCCCCTTTCGGCCTTAGCTTCCTTTGCGTGTCTCTTTGCTGCCGAATACGAAGTCCCACAAATGTCGGATCCTCCCGAAATGAAGTTGATTATCTTGGCATCCGCAGGAGGTGATGCTGCTCGCTCAGGATCCTTTTCAGTATCCTGACCCTTATTCTTCTTTCTCCCTAAGAGATCTTTCAGATATCCCTTGCTTAAAAGATAGCTTATTTCTTTCCTTAGAGCAATGCAATCCTCAGTTACATGTCCGAAATCTTCGTGGAAAGCACACCATTTTGACTTATCTTTCCAGTCAGCCTTTTGTTGATTCTTTTGGGGGCCACCTAGCCTTGTCTCCTAGACCCTGCATGGCATACATCAATTCAGGAATATTAACACAAAAGCAATATTCAGACAACTCAGGATACTCTTCAGGATCCTCGTCTTCGACAGCATTCACTCTCTTGTTTTCATTTCTACCATATGGCTTAGGCCGATATGACTTGAATGAGGATTCTGACTTCCTGTTAGTTGACTCATAAGTGTTAGATGAGTTCATCCTTTCTTGCATCTTCCTGTCATCCTCCAGACGGATATATCTCAAAGCCCTGTTACGAGCTTCGTCGAGATTCCTGCAGGGATTCATTACAAGATCCTGATAAAACTGAGAATCCTTTTGTAATCCCATCTTGAAAGCTTGCACGGCTGTTGCAACATCAAGATGTGGGATATCCAAGGATTCTCGACTGAATTTGTTCACATAATCCTTCAAGGATTCCTGAGGCCCTTGAGTTATCCTGTAAAGATCACTGGTTAGTTTCTCAAAACTCCGACTACAAGAAAATTGACTGTTAAATAAATTAACCAAATGAGCAAATGAAGTAATTGAGTGTGGAGGAACATTTAACAGCCATTTTAAGGCTGATCCTGTTAGAGTAGAACCAAATCCCTTGCACAAGCACGCTTCCTTGAGCTCCGGAGGGATAGGGTTAATCTCCATTCTTTCCCTATACTGAGCAATATGCTCCTCAGGATCCGTAGTTCCGTCGTAAAGCTTCATGTTGGGGGTTTGAAATCTCTTTGGGATCTCAGCATCACAGATAGGATGTGCAAAACGAGATATCTTATGGCTGTCTTGGGACACTTCCGGGATCGGCTGGACCACCCCAGGTACACTGGATATCATGTCCTTCAACTTTTGAAGTTCCCTAGTAAGTGCTGATGTCACACCTGTATCCTGCAAAGATCCACTATTGTTAGTAGCATAAGTATTATTATTATTTGACACGTTACCCGTTGGAGGATTTTGCCCATATCCTGAAGCATATCCTGAGCTCCTCATGGTTGACATCCTGACCGAGGAGGGTATTTCAGGAGTATGATTCTGAGGAAGACTGGGCACAATATTCCCCCTGTTATCCTCAGTATACACAGCTGAACTGAAGTTCAACGCTCTAGGGTGTAAGGGAGTGACATTATCCTCAGCAGATCTGCTCGAGCCAGACTTCAGGAGTTGTATTTCCCTTAAAAGCATTTGGTTTGTTTCCTGTTGCTGCCTCATTTGTTCCTGCACACTTCCAAATAAAGTAAGAATTTCATCATTAGAAGCTAGAACGGGAGCAGATTCCTGAACACTGCGAGTAGGGATAATATCCTGAGGTCGTATAGAGGCTGGCATCCTTAGAGGAGGTGGTGGAAGCACCGGACCGGTAGTAGCAGAAGTCATAGCAGACACAGTAGAGGAACTCATGTTTGATCTCGAGGCCATTATGGACAATGTGGCAAAAAGTTTTGAAAATAGGAAGCCGATTAGTGATTTCACAAAAAAATTTAGTAAAGAGAGCACCACTTGCCCCACGGTGGGCGCCAAATTGTTTTGGTCAAAAATTACCGAAGCAATTAAGTGATTAAATTAGTAAAGTGAGGTAGTGTGCTAGAAAGTGTATTTAAAAAT
>JARYGA010038524.1:0-26573 GCA_030545235.1 Helianthus tuberosus
GTAGCACTAAACGGATACACAGTGAACATGCTGATATAACCAGCATCAGGCAGACACTGCCTCTAAGGCCTGTTAAGAGCCTCAAATATTTTGGCTACACTGGTAGTGAGTGTAGGGATATAAGGGTTGTGGTACTGCGTCTCTAGGAATAAGATACACTGATTCGGATGTGCCAAAAACGTACTTTAAGTACCAAACACAGCACTTTAATAATTAATCCAGCTTCTAGCTGACTAGTAAAGTGCCAGAACATGGGGAAAATAACACTAGACACTTTCCAAAGTGTCGGGAATAAATTGTGTCACTAAAAATAATAATAACGACACTTTAATTACTCATTTAGAACTTTAACGGAGTAATATCCAACCGTACAACCGGACTTAACCCGGAACCTAAAAATATTGACAATAACATTGTTTTTCTTTTTCTGAGCCAGTTAGGGTCCCCGAATACCCTAACACCTGTTATATTTCATAACACACTATAACACCTTACATAATACCCGGTACCCGCTAAACACTAGATATAACATTAAACCCCCCCACTAATTAAATTATTACCCACAAATTTGCATATAACTTTTTTTCTTTGTGTGGTAACCGTCCCAATTGGGACCCCACTAAAAGACTTTTACAAAGTTTGCAAATTCTCATGTAACCATCTTGGAAATGTGAAGTCATAATTATACTTCCACTAGACATCCACATTTACACCTGGCACCTCTAATAATCACCAATTACCCCCCCCCCCCCCAAATCTTACACTTAACCCCCCATGGTTAAACTTCGGCTCCCCCATATGGCCACTTTAAAACTCACCATATCCCCATGCAATCTTGAGTAAAGATATGAATAGATTTGTGTATGTACTCCCCCCAACATTATAACCGAAGGACAAAAGGATTGGGATTGGGATTATAAATGTCCATCCTCATCCACTAATCTCCACACAACAAAATTTCACAACTCTCCTCTCTTGCTCTTATTCACTCTCGGCCGAACCCCACTCCCACCCTCATCACACTTTCAAGTTTGGTCCTTGCATTCCATCATCATACAAGTGATAAAGGTCACGTATTAGGAGCCTCGGAGCAAGCGGAACACGAAGGACCTCTTTCGTTAGCTTTTATCCACGCATTTTTCACCAAAGATCTTCCCTAGCCTTGAGCTAGAGGTATAATGTTTAAAACTCTTGTTTAAACTTATCTAAAGTGGTTAAAAGGAACTTTGTCGGTTAAATATCGATAACATACATTTTGAAGTATAAAAGTCTAGTAAAAACACTAAATTGGTGGTTAATAGCTTACAACTTGTGTAAAGGTTGTAGTATTTGGAATTTGTGATTTTTGAGACCCGATCTATGATTGTGGTAGCTCGGATCTCCATTTAACCCGGTTTGGTAAGATCGTTGATCTTAACATAAGCTTGTTTTGGTTAGTACAAGGGTTAAAAGGCGAAACTCTACCACACAAGATACATGAACTTGTGTAGAAATATTTTACTTGTGTAAAAGTGATTTAACTTGTACAATGGTGTTTAAAACTAGCGGATCTACGTATCTGCAAGTGGTATTTTTGAAGAACCACACTTTAAAGGAATCATGCTTCCTAAAGGAGGGGTCTTACACTAACAAATATGATATTTTTATAAACCACAAGTGTGTAAACACTTGTGAAACAAACAGATCCGACAGAGGACTAGCTTTGTCACTTGTTACTAAGAAGTTGTAAAGTCGGATTTCTCTAAACACGAGGTTTTTACAAGATTAAAGTTACTTTATATAAAGATCTACATATATAAAGGGGATTTACACTATAGATTCGGAAAAACTACAAGTTCATGCGATTATGCAATTTACATACTTGTCGACTAGTTTGATGTGTCGGAAATTGTTTGTTTGAATAAAGAAGTTGTTGAATTGATTTGTTAAAAGAAAATGATACGCTTGAAAGCGTGGCCACCTCCAGTTACAGGGGAAACTCTGGCGAGATTTTCCTAAAAACCTAACACTTAGACTTATTTACACAACAAGTGTTAGAACTATTTTCGACATATTTTCGAAACATAAATTTCGCCAGCACTATGTTTTACTAAATATTCGGAGGTGGGATTTTCACAAGGGTTAACGTGATAAATATATTTTGTCACAGCACTGTTTATGATTATTTTGTGAAAATACATAAATATTATTTTAGAGTAAAAATAATATTTACAAGCGTTAATGATCCCAAAACTTTACGAACGCTTCCACATTAACATATAAGTTACACCGGTAATTACATTACCACAAGATTGATAAAACGTAACTTACGCACATGTATTGTATCCCCCATCCTTGGGAAGAAGTATAACTACCAAGTGTATACAGAACATAAACACGAAATAGTTGTCTAACTATTTCCCAAAGACATAAACTGTAAAGCTAAGGCACGGCCGTCCGTCTAATAGAATTAGAACTTGTAGGTCGTTGCACAGCTTACTGTATTGGAGACACTTGGTAGAGACGCGCATTCACTGTGAGTTCATGTCCCCCTTTTCTCTAACTGTTTTCAGTTTTCATAACTGCGGGGGTGAAATACATGTTACTATGATTTTGAGTACTTTATACATGGTATGATTAACGTAAGGAGGTTTTAGATCATGTGAATGGGTAGTTAGAACACCGAGGGACTTAAGCGGTAGATCTATCTGGGTGTAGCGAGCCCAACCCCTGAGCCCGCATAATGGACCAGGTGGTGACTTTGTGCCCCAACGCCAAATACGCTAGGTTTGTATCTTCCTACTTGCATCTCACAACATGCTAATGGCCTTGCAAACCATTGGTGATTACAAGTCCTCTTACACTGCTACATACCAGGGAACTTTGATACTTACAAGTGTTTTACATACTCACTTACACATGAACTCGCTCAACATTATTGTTGATTTTTCAACTCACATGTATTTCAGGAAATTAACGAGATCTGGCACGGTATGGCATGTTTTCCGCTGCACTAGTTTCCGAGGTCATCCGGGGTTTAGGGGATGTGTCTCTTTCCTGGACAAGACACAGTCCTTCAACCATGTTTATGTTATGTTTCAGTTTGTAATGTTGTTTAACAAAGTTATGGTTGTTGGTTAAAACAATGGTACTGTATTTGGTTTTCAAAACTTAATGGATGATCTTGCATGTTTTTAATTCATATAGCTTGTTATGGTTAAGCTACGGTATTAAGAAGTCACACCAAAATTAACCACGCTTCCGCAAAGCCAGGGTGTGACAGATTTAGAAATGCCTTAGAGCTTCATTAGGACCAAGTTACATGTTGGAATAACCCTCTGTGTTTGGTTCGTTGATTGCTCGATTCGTTTACACGTTTCCGTTAAATGCCTAATGTTGACCAATATGCCCTTTTGACCATAAAGCGAGAATTTTGGATATGTGAAAGGACAATAATTTTTGTTACTGATTTATAAACATGTCCCTAAATTTTCACATCAGTTGGAGGTCTAGATTAGGAGTTATGCTCAATGACGTAATTAGAACGCTTTTTGTAATTAAACGGCGTCATTAGCATAAAGCCTATCTAAACCCAATTTTTGACACCAAAACTTTTACCCACTGAGGTAATATAATATTTTGTAATTTTTAAAGATTTTTAATTATTTTTTAACCTGCTCATAACCTAAGGTTATGGCATTAATTCGGTAAATACCGAATATACCCTTTTTGGTTATAAAATGAGTTCTACAAAGTATTTTGATGCCAATCTAGTTGCTACTGATTCTACTTAATAAATGAAGTATTTTGAACTTTATAACCTGTCCAGAAAACTCAGATTTCTGGTATAACCCGGAAATCGCTTAAAATGGCTTTTTAAGCGTATTAAATACATAGTTTATGTTTAAAACCATTTTTGTCATACAAGACTTATCACAACTGATATGACCTATTAAAATAAGTTATTTTAGTGATGTATTCAGACCCGAATCTCAGAATTATAAAATAACCCCTTTTATAATCTTTAAAATGACCAAAATACCCCTACGGGGCTTAAATTGAGATTAAACTCGTTTTGGGCATAATGGAAGGTATCCTACTGATATCCCAACATATTTAAGACATATTAACTTTGGAAACTTGTTCGAATCGTATCTTTCATTAAAACTAACCGGTCTAAGTTTAGGCTTAATTAAAGACCCGTTAGGATTCTAATAGGTTATTATAAACCTTCGTTCCAGAATAGGAGACCCGGTAAAAGCTACACGCACTTGCTTATTGTGATTATTACTTTGAAAAGGTAAATAATTTTAACTTATTTTCCCTTATACGGGCTTGGGGTACGGTATATAAAATACCAATTGGCCCGGCATTGAATCTTTAATTGAATAGAGGTTAAATCATTTTTGAAATGTTTTGTTTGCTTAAATGTAACACCCTAGTTATTTTATATATAAATACCAACAATTAGATGTGTGGATAAGACTACACATGCTATAAAAATACGGGTTTATTAAAACTTTTACAAATCATAGGTTATTCTACAAAACGTGATCGAATTCGTTGATTAAAATCTACAACGTTGCAATGTGCGGAAGCGTGTATCTTTATCGTGTTCGGTTCTTCGCTGAGCTTGATCGTCTTCCGGCATCACAGAAAGTACCTACATTTCATAAACATGAAATGCTTTAGTCATACGGTATTTAGAACGCATCTAAACGAGTCCGGAAAACAAAACTAATCAAAAATACATTTTTTGTACAAGGTCCACCGTAAATTACGGTGGACACCGTAATTTACGGTGGTCCTTGTTTTGATTTGTTTCCACCGTAAATCAGGAGTGTTTCACCGTAAGCCATTTCAGGTCTACCGTAAATTACGGTGGCACCGTAATTTACGGTGGCACCTGCATCTCACCTTTCCATCTTGCCGTAATTTGACACGAAATCTTTCGTATCTTTCAAACCGCTTATCCGTTTGATCTACCGTTTCTTCCTACATGTTTGTAATTTGATTCTCCATCATATGGAGTTAAAATCCGACATCCGACTTGTCACACCCCCAAAATCCACACGCGGAGTATCACCGCTTGGAGGCGTGACTGACCAGGATCAAGCCATCAATCATATCACATATTATTTAAGTGTAAAAGTAGGAAAATGTAATTCATCTTGACATGACTGATGTTCATAACCAAACATTGTTTAAGTAGCGGAAGCATAATAATGAAAACCCAAAGTAAGTTATAAGTTCAAATATCGTCTACGATCCGTATCCCACAACGACCTGCTCCTCCCTGTGCAAGCTCCATATGTACCTAAGGTCCTGCAAGGCATGTAAGAGAGAGTCAACAACTAGTTGAGCGAGTTCACAGTTAATAGTTCAGTAATAGTATAGCGTGAGTAGTAGTATGTTCGTTCGTTACAATGTATCGTATTAGTTTCCATCGCGGCCCTCCAGGCAGGTGTGCGAAGATGTTGGGGAAGGTCTTTCCCCAAGTTTTTCTAGACTAGGTTTGTTCGTATCGCGGCCTCTCTAGGCAGGTGTGCGAAGATTTTTAAATTTAGTTCGCGGCCAATGTCCTTGGCAGGTGTGCGAAGACAGTCATAATATCGCGGCCAATGTCCTTGGCAGGTGTGCGAAGATCGTTCAATAAGTGTTACTAGTCTAGCAGTAGGTTCTGTTATCTATGTACGTACAGTAATCATCAAATCCCCATTCCCCCCTGGGAACCCCATGCCTTGGCTTGTGTGAACTCACCTTGGTTTGCTCGGTATGCTAGGTTATGTGCTCGCAAATAAGTCAATCACGTCCTATAGTATGCACGTATGTGAAATCAGTTTGTGTTCACGTATAAGTACATAGTTGATAAGCAAGTAGCACGTAGCACGTATTTGAGATCGTACACAAGATGGTGACACTTAACAGCAGTTAACTAACCAGGTTAACACTTAACAGAATAGTAAACAGATTACTGTGCTGATTCCCCATTTGGCGAAACACCCCTGTTTCGCCATAAGTCCCTTCGACGAAACACCCCTGTTTCGTCTACCATTTGATTCGTCGTTGAGGTCTCGACGAAACACATCCTGTTTCGTCGTTACCTCTGTTTCGTCAATAGCATTTTGATTCGTCACAGATTTGATTCGCCAAGTAACAGTTACGTCAAAGAATCAGTTACGTCAAATAATCAATTACGTAATGAGAAACCCTAATCATCACTAACAGCCGACATCAATATTATCAATCATGCAGTAATCATTCAACACAGAATCATTGTAACATCATCTTAGCATAAATCATCGGACCACTTTAACGTCTAGCATGAACCCTAGCTTACGTATACAACATATCGATTACAACATCACCTCATCAAACCCTATCAAGATGCTAACTTGCATTCAGAATCAAATCCTAATCACAACATCCAGAACCGAGTATTCAATCATATTAATTTTCGCATAAAACCATTTATATCCGACTACAATATTCATATCGAAATCCATATCATCATCTTCATAACAAGAACCCTAATATTTAGCATGTATCAATACAATATACATCATCAAAGCAGAAACACATGACACACAAACACATACATGGATGAAAGATCAATCAAGACACATAGGATTACTAACCGAGATAATGTTAAAGATGGTTTTGATCGTTCGGGAGTATTCAGAACTGCCGACACACACAGAGGAGGTTCTAGGGTTTCAACTTTTGCCAAAGATGTGAAACTAAGGTCGTTGCACGCTAATAAACACGATTTAACGTTCTGGGCCCGTAATGGGCTTCGGCGAATCTGGGCCGGCGAAACAGCTTGTTTCGTCGAGTCGTATTGGGCGAAACATAATCTGTTTCGTCGAGCTTAGTTATGGCGAAACACACTTGTGTTTCGTCGGACTCTTCCTATGTTAAGCAGTTTATGTTTCACGACATGTTATACAATCAAACACATAATCAAGCAAACACACTAGGTTTTATCATAACACAACCATATAGTCAAAGTCAACGTGCATTAAATGCGAATAAAGAATGTCAGAAATTCGAGTTGTCACATTATCCCCAACTTGAAAGAAATTTCGTCCCGAAATTTAGCATGCAGTTACTGAGAAAGCTAGTAGTGTGACGTTGTTTACCTGTATTGTATCGCGGCTCCCCTGAGCATGTTTGCGAAGGTTACTGGTTTTCTTGGGGTGTCACATTATCCCCCCGTTGATTTGGAATTTCGTCCCGAAATTCTGCATTGGTAGCTTCAGCCTCAGTAGTAGTTGCTTGGTTTCCGAATAACTGAGGATATTTGAGTTCCATTTGATCTTCGCGCTCCCAGGTGAACTCTGGGCCGCGGCGGGAGTTCCAACGAACTCGTACAAGAGGGATTCTCGTGTTCTTGAGGACCTTAACATCCCGGTCCGTGATTTCAACAGGTTCCTCGACGAAGTGCAACCGCTCGTCGATAGTGAGTTCCTTCAAAGGAACTATGTGGGTCTCATCTGACGTACACTTCTTCAGATTCGACACGTGAAAGACGTTGTGAACTGCACTGAGTTCAGGTGGTAAGTTCAATCTGTAGGCCACTTTGCCTATTTTGTCAATAACCTCGAAAGGTCCGACGTATTGTGGATTTAGTTTGCCGCGTTTGCCAAAACGAACCACACCCTTCCAGGGTGAAACTTTAAGTAGCGCTCGATCCCCAACCTGGAATTCGAGTAGTTTCCTGTCTAAATCAGCGTATGCTTTCTGACGGTCGCGTGCTGCCGCCATGCGTTGTCGTATTTGTGCAATCTTTTCTGTAGTATCGACTACCATTTCTGGACCTGTGATTTGACTTTCTCCCACCTCTGCCCAACAGAGAGGTGACCGGCACTTACGCCCGTACAGTGCCTCGAATGGTGCAGCTTTAATGCTGGTGTGGTAACTGTTATTGTATGAAAATTCCACAAGTGGCAGATGTTTTTCCCAACCATTGCCAAAATCTATTACGCACGCCCGAAGCATGTCTTCTAGAGTTTGAATAGTGCGCTCAGACTGCCCATCAGTCTGAGGATGATACGCCGTGCTCATGTCTAAACGAGAGCCAAAAGATTTATGCATTGCTTGCCACAGTTCTGAAGTAAAACGTGCGTCACGATCAGAGATGATGGAGGTGGGCACTCCGTGCCTCGAGACCACTTCTTTTAAGTAAATGTCTGCCAAGGTAGAGAACTTGTCTGTTTCTTTGATTGCCAAGAAATGAGCAGACTTTGTGAGTCGATCCACGATCACCCATATAGTATCATTTCCACGCTGAGATCTAGGTAGGCCAGTAACAAAGTCCATGGAAATTTGCTCCCATTTCCATTGTGGTATTTCAGGTTGTTGGAGTGGTCCTGACGGTTTCTGATATTCTGCCTTGACTCTCGCACAAGTCAAGCATTTGCTAACGTGTGTGGCTATGTGGGCCTTCATGCTAGGCCACCAGTATGTAGTCTTAATATCGTGGTACATTTTATCCGAACCTGGATGTACCGAGTAGCGAGACTTATGAGCTTCATCCATCACTAGCTCGCGTAAGTTGCCATAAAGTGGAACCCAAATGCGTCCTGTAACGTAGTAAGCACCATCTTCCTTCTGTTCTAAACGTTGTCTTGAGCCACGTAGGGCTTCAGCCCTGACATTTTCTGGTTTCAATGCTTCTACCTGAGCATCTCGTATCTGGGAAGGAAGACTAGACTGTATGGTGAGTTGTAAAGCTCGCACGCGCTTAGGCGCAGTGTCTTTTCGACTGAGGGCGTCAGCCACAACATTGGCTTTGCCTGGGTGATACCTATTTGAGCATTTGTAGTCGTTTAGCAGTTCAACCCATCGTCGCTGTCTCATATTCAGTTCTTTCTGTTTGAAGATATGTTCGAGGCTTCTGTGATCAGTGTAGATTGCGCACTTGGTACCATACAAATAGTGTCGCCATATCTTAAGTGCAAAGACGACCGCTCCCAGCTCTAGGTCGTGTGTCGTGTAATTCCGTTCGTGAATCTTAAGTTGGCGCGAAGCATAAGCAATAACTTTATCCCTCTGCATCAATACACATCCAAGACCTTGGATAGATGCGTCGCAGTAGACTACGAAATCGTCCGTGCCTTCAGGCAGTGAGAGGATAGGTGCGCTACATAGTCTATCCTTTAAGTGCTGAAACGCTGTTTCCTGTGCGTTACCCCAACGGTAAACAACACCCTTCTGCGTCAGTAGTGTAAGCGGCTGAGCAATCTTTGAAAAGTCCTTGATGAAACGTCTGTAATAACCCGCCAAACCCAAGAATTGGCGTATTTCGGTTGGTGTACGAGGCGCAGGCCAGTTTTTAATCGAATCCACCTTGGATGGATCTACATGAATCCCATCCTTGTTTACCACGTGGCCTAAGAAGTGGACTTCACGAAGCCAGAAGTCACATTTAGAAAACTTAGCGTATAGCTGTTCCATTCGTAGAAGTTCTAGTATGAGTCGTAGGTGCTGCTCGTGTTCCTCCTGACTTTTCGAATAAATCAGAATGTCGTCGATGAAAACAATGACGAACTTGTCGAGATAGGGTTTGCACACCCTGTTCATAAGATCCATAAATACGGCAGGCGCGCTCGTTAGCCCAAATGGCATGACCATAAACTCGTAGTGGCCGTAACGAGTTCTAAATGCTGTTTTAGAGACGTCCTCATCCCGGACTCTCAGCTGATGATATCCTGACCTTAAGTCTATTTTGGAGTAGTAGCTCGACCCTTGCAGCTGGTCGAATAAATCATCTATGCGCGGAAGAGGATAACGATTCTTGATCGTCACCTTGTTGAGTTCACGGTAGTCTATACACATCCTGAACGTACCGTCTTTCTTCTTTACGAATAACACTGGAGCTCCCCAAGGCGAAGAGCTAGGACGTATAAAACCCTTTTCCAAGAGTTCTTGTAGCTGCTTTGACAGTTCTTCCAATTCAGTTGGAGCTAAGCGATAAGGTGCTCGAGCTATGGGCGCTGCTCCTGGAGCGAGCTCGATCTGGAATTCGACTTGACGATGAGGCGGTAACCCAGGTAATTCCTCAGGAAACACTTGAGGAAAGTCACGTACTACAGGAATATCTTCAATCTTTTTCTCTTTCTTCGAGGTATCTGTAACGAGTGCTAATATAGCAGTGTGCCCCTTGCGTAAACACTTCTGAGCCTTCAAAAAGGAGATGATGCCACTCACGACACCACTCTTGTCGCCTTGAACTTCGAGAGGTTCCTTGCCCGAACGAGGAATACGAATAACCTTTTCTTTGCATAAAATCTCCGCTTGTTGTTGAGATAACCAATCCATACCAATGACGACGTCAAAGCTACCCAATGTTATAGGAATGAGGTCGATGGAGAAAGTCTGACCAGCGAGGATAAGATTACACCCTTTAACTATGTGCGTGGCCTCTAGGCTTTTACCATTAGCTAACTCTACGACATGTTTGGTGTTTAAGAGAGTTGGTGCACGTTTTAACATTTCACTAGCTTTTAGAGACATGTAACTTGTATCCGCACCAGAATCAAATAGTACAGTAACATAAAAGTCGTCAAGAAGAAACTTACCCATAACCACGTTGGGATCATTCCTGGCATCACCCTGACCGATCACAAACATACGGCCTCTAGCACCATTGTTGTTATTGTTCCCACCGTTGTTGTTGTTCCCGTTGCCCTGATTGTTGTTGTTGTTATTGTTCTGGTTCTGGTTTAACTGAGGGCAATCCCGCTTGTAATGACCTTCAGCCCCACACTGGTAGCATCCCCTGTTTCCCTGCTGCTGCTGCTGAGGCTGGTTTCGTGGAGCAGGTGGTTGTTGTTGCTGGTTCTGATTTGCTGGCCGTGCGCTTCTACAATCCTTAGCCTCATGACCCATCTTGAGGCATCTTTGACACTGTTCCCTGTGGCATCTTCCACTGTGGTGTTTGTTGCACCTTCTACACCATGGGTGAATTCCCCGATAGCCACTCTGCCCTTGACTACCTGATGATTGCTGATTCGGACTCTGGTGGTCATTTGTTTTGCGTTGCTGAGCTTGAGACTGAACAGTAGCTGAACCCTTGCTAAAATCCCCCTCCCATTTCCTCTTATTGTCGCTGGGAGTAGCAGGAGTAACTGAAGTGGTAGCTGTAGCAGTAGCGTTGATGCGTTTAGGCAACCTGTTTTGCTCCACCGCCTGATCAGTGAGACGGTGAGCCAACTGAACAACCTGCTGGTAAGTGGCATGATTTGCTGAAGTCACATGACTTTGGATCTCTGGCACCAGACCCTTAAGATAAAGTTCGATACGTTTGTCCACCAGAGTAGGACACAGTAACGCAAGCTCATTCGACCTTTTGGTATACGCTTCAATCTCAGACCCCGTCATCTTGAGGTTGAAAAACTCGACTTCCAGCTTATGAATATCATCTCGACTGCAGTATTCTTCCTTGATCATCTCTTTGAAATTGTTCCATGGGGTGGCGTTAGCAGCAACCAACCCCAGTATTTGGACCTGAGCTTTCCACCATGTGAGAGCTAAACCCTCTAGGGTACCGGTGGCATACTTCACCCTGCGTGCCTCAGGGCATTCACACATCTCAAACACAGACTCTATCTTTTCAAACCAGTGCAGGAGACCTACGGCTCCTTCAGTGCCGCTGAAAGTGGATGGACGACAGTCCATGAAAGTCTTGAAAGTGCAAACAGGTGCTTGACCTGTTGTGTAAAAGAATTAGGACAAGTTTAAACAGGAGAGTTGATTTAGAAATGTAGGATCTAAGGATCCTAGTGTGAGTTGTAACTGCAGGGTATACCTCCTGCTTGTGCGGCTGCAACTGCCGCAGTAACTCGTTCGTTAATGAGGGCCGTCAACTGGTCCTGAGTCATGTTGATACGTCCAGACATGATCTTCATAGTAAAGATAACGTAAGTGAGATAGGTTCGCGAATTGTGCGATGACAGAAGAGAGTGAGTACACGAGTATTCTCAAGCAATAACATATAGCAAGTTCTGTGATCTAAGCATACCACGAGCAAAGGTCTATGTAGTTCTAGCATGTAGGTAAAGTAACATGAATAGTAATACCTATGATGTTGAGCCTTGCACGTGGAGCGAAGCGTCGTTGTGGATCGTTGAGAGCACTGTTCTGGTTATAGTCTGGTTTTAACAAAATCGTTTTCCCTTTATTAAAACCAAGTTCTCTATAACCAATGGCTCTGATACCAATCTGTCACACCCCCAAAATCCACACGCGGAGTATCACCGCTTGGAGGTGTGACTGACCAGGATCAAGCCATCAATCATATCAAACATATTATTTAAGTGTAAAAGTAGGAAAATGTAATTCGTCTTGACATGACTGATGTTCATAACCAAACATTGTTTAAGTAGCGGAAGCATAATAATGAAAACCCAAAGTAAGTTATAAGTTCAAATATCGTCTACGATCCGTATCCCACAACGACATGCTCCTCCCTGTGCAAGCTCCATATGTACCTAAGGTCCTGCAAGGCATGTAAGAGAGAGTCAACAACTAGTTGAGCGAGTTCACAGTTAATAGTTCAGTAATAGTATAGCGTGAGTAGTAGTATGTTCGTTCGTTACAATGTATCGTATTAGTTTCCAACTGTTGGTGCATTCATCTGTTGTCTTCGTCTTATGTCGAGTCTCGGGTGCGTTGCGGTTTTGTTCAAGCATGATGTCATGATGACATCATCAAGATGACATCATCAATGACATCATCTACAAGAAGACAAAATAGTAATTGAAAGATTCGATTGAAACAGAATGTTATATTTGTTTTTTTATTGGTTTCGCTTGAAGACAAATGAAGGTGTCGCTTGAATAGATTTTAGAGGGTTTCGCTTGAAGCCTTGTACATCTTCAAGCGAAATCATAGGATCTATAAATAGGTTGTCATACAGTTCATTTGTAACAGTTCTAAGATTTTACACCGAGGTGCTGCCGGTGTGAAGACTGATTGTATTCATGATAGTATATCAATATAATCAGTGTTAAAGTGATACGCAAGCTGTTTCGACACTCGGTTTCTTAGTTTCCGCCTCTGAAACGGAGTAAATCTCTTCTGAACGACTCGTTCGGGTCGCAATCCGATCCTACAATTGGTATCAGAGCTCAGGAGGAAGAGATTTCGCCAAAACAGCTCGTTTTTGTCACTTTTTCTGATTTTCTACACCTTCTTTCAAAATCAAACAAACTTTTACGGTTAAAATCGGCTAAAAATTACATATCTTATGCGTAAACATGTTCTAACCAATCCTGGAAAGTTTCAGAGCGAAAATCGACTTAAAAACTGGTTAAAATTGAACTGTCGCTTGAAACTGGTTCGACATATGCTGACATCATCCGATTTCGCTTGAGAGTTTGAAGCGAAATTGAAGTATTCGCTTGAAAAATAGTGTGTAGTCTGAATCGAAACCGGGGCTGTCGCTTGAAAATTTGATATCAAGTTTGAAGCGAAACTGAGGCTTTCGCTTGACATCAGTAGTTTGTTTGAAATACGTATGGTTTTCGCTTGAAGATACGTGTTTGAATTTGACATATCACTTGAAAACATCAACTGATTGAAACTGACACACTGTTTAAAAATAGTTCAGTAATTCACGTGAAAGATTATTGAATTATGTGCACCGATTGATTATAATGACTGCTTGAGTGTGTACGTCGATTGGTGTGTAATATTCTGTTCGAGGGTGTCAGTTTTGATCTGATTAAAATTTGACGGTGGCATGTGCATGAAAATTGTTTGTTGTCGGCAATTTAAAAAAAGAGGTTCTTGGTTCATGTGTTGTAATTAAAAGACTTTGAATTGATCAAGAATAGTTGGTGAAGTTGTGTCAGAAGATCACGTGTGAACTAGTTGTAAGAAACAATATTTGGTGTCATCTCACTAGAAGTTGTCGACAATTATAAAATCAATTGTATGAAAGGTTAATTTCATCAAGAATCTGATTCAACTTTCTTGGATATTGTGATTAATTTTTCAAAGTTGAAATTAAAGGTGTCGGCTCAATTGAATTTTTAAAACATAAATCCACTAATTCAAACAATCATTAAAAGGTGTTAAGCCCAAGAGTCTTAATCACAGTTCGTGGTCAAATACATTGTAATTTGTTTGTTGAAAGTTCTCTGATCTATTAGACTTTTATGCTTGTTTAAAAGGTGATATAGCTTGGATTTGATATTTCGTTTAACGGGACTGTTTTGAAAAACGGATTTTAGAATCATGGCTATTAATTTCTTTAATATGTCTCAAGAAACATTGGATAGAATAAATGTATTAAAGAAAGAATTTGATTCGTTTTCAGGTTGTCCAGGAGAAAATACAAAGACTATCATTGAGAGGTATAGCCATCTAGTTCGCTCAATGTCTGAGAAGGGTATTCAGAAACGTCCAAATGAATGGGTTGAAAGATTGGCCAATGCCATACCTCAACAAGAGTGGGGTACATATCTTTTGGATTTAAAAGGAACTGGAGAATACTCTAGATTGACAATTTGTCAATTCATTGAGAAACTTAAAGAACAGATGGAGAAGAATGCTGAGAAAAAGAAAAGTCAGAGTGGAAAATCAATTTTAAAGAAGAGCAAGAGTAAAGGGGTCCAAGTGGGAGAGGAACAGACTGAAGAGATTTCAGTTATGAAGGATGAAAAGAAATCTGCTGATAAACAGATTCTTGTTTTGCAGGAAAATTGTGAGAGGTTGAAATCTGAAAATGACAAACTGTTAAAAGATTTGAACAGTTTGACATTAGAAAACAAGGTTTTGAAAGAGAAAGAACAAGATTTTGAAAGCAAAAAGAAATCTTTAGAAGATGAAGATTTCTGGATAAAATTGGAGAACAAAAATCTGAAAGTGAATGAAACAAAATTTCAAGAACAGTTAAAAGTTTTGGAAAATGAAAAATCTGTTCTTGAAAATATTAAAATTGAGAATGAAAAAACAATCAAGACTCATCTTGAACGAATATCTCAGCTTGAAAATGAAGCTGAGAATTCAAGGAACAAAATTGTTGAGCTTGAAAAGAAATTGAAAGGTTTTGTGACTTCATCTGAGTCTTTGAATTATCCCTGTCCAAAACCGATCAATTCCGTTCCTATGAGTGATTGTGATGAGAAAACTGATGATGAAAATGAGGAGTTTTATTCAGCAGACGAGTCTGATTCAGAATCTGATGCTGAAAATGAGAAAAAGAAAACATATTTGAAATTAAAAGAAATGTTTCAAGATACTGATCTACATTCTACTGAAAAAGGTGAATGCTCAACGCAAAAACCTGTAAAGAAGAATGTGGAACAAAAACAAAAAGATAAAAAGCCATCAGTTCAATCATCCAATCGCTTCAAAAATACACAAAAATTAAAAAATGAAAACTCAAAAAATGTTGGTGAAAAGTGGTGCAGGTTAGACCATAGTGCTCAAAAGCCAAATCCAGCATACAAGAGGAGAGATGGATATCACCAAGCCAAACAGTGCTATGATTTGAATGTTTGGACTGCAAATGGTGATTGGTATGATAACAGAGTGTGTTACAGATGCGGCTATCAAGGACACATTGCTGTTAACTGCCAGAGTTGGAGTTATGAGACGAGGAGATGTTTTAATTGCAATATCAAAGGACACATTGCCAGGAATTTCCCAAGGAGATCAAATGAAGGATCGAGGGCTAATTCTCAAAAGCAGGTGAAGAAATCAGTCAAGGTCAAGCCCAGAGAACAGAAAGTTCAAGAACGTAAAGTTCAAGAACAAAAAGTTCAAGAAACGAAAGTGAAACTTTCACAAGGGCAAAAAGACAGACTGAGGAAGAAGAGGAAGAAGGCCAAAGAGTATCTGGAAAGGATTTTGTCCTCGGATACAACTGGTAAAACAGATAAAAGTTCTGATAAATCGTCTTGCTCACCAAAGAACAACAAATCAAGCAAAACGCATTCATCAGATACAAATCTGAGGACGAAAGAGGAAAAGAAGAAGAAAGTTGTTGGCAATGAATCTGTTTCTTCGGAAACAAAGGAGCCACATGTCGGCGATGAATCTGGCTCATCAAAGTCAGACAAGCCACATTCAGGCAATGACTCTGGTATGGTAAAGCCAGAAGAGCCAGTTGTTGAGGTAAAGACTGAGAATTCTAGTTTAACAATGGATGATGAAAATTTTCCATCGTTGTTGAACAAGAATTCAAAATCACCCAAGAACGGTCAGGCTTGGGTGAATTTGTTTAAATGAAAAACCTGACTTGCCGGAACTCCCAGGTTGGTAAGTGTGGAGTAGGAATCGGCACATTTCTTGAGAAATTCACTTCGGTGATATTTCGACTTAAAAGTGGTAAATCAGGGACATTAAGTTGTACTTGATTTTCTACAGGAGATGTTTGTGGATTGATCTTACAAATGTTAAAATTTTTACAAGTGGTTGAAGAAAACAATGTGATGAATTTAACCCCTAACCTACAAGTAGTAAAATCAACAAAACTAATTTTCCGGAAAAACCATTTTGATTAAAACAAACTTAAGTGTTTTGAAATCTCTATGGGAAAATAGTTTGTTGTGAGGGGGAGTTCTGATTGTTTATGCCAAGTGGATGGAGAATTGAAGTGATTCTCATCATGTTGTCATCTTTGTACAGTTTGATTTCAAAATTTTCCCAGAAAATCGAAAATTGAAACATATTTTAGATTTTAGGGGGAGTAAAAATTTAAAAAATTAGAAAATTTGAAAATGTCAAAAACATTTGAAAAATTTAAAAATGAGTTTTGTTGTGAACAAGAGGAAATGATAGTACATCAGTGGACTGTCACAGCATGCTAAAGAAATGGAAAGTTAAAATGTGATAAATGATCTTACTAAAGATGTGACGGTAGTTCTAGTGGGAAACATGGTCAAAAGCATAGTACTTAGTTTTGTCCTTCTTGACTGTGTGCCTACTCAGTAATCGCTGATTGTCGAAAGACATAAAACTGGTTAAGTTTGTGAACTTTCACAACTTTTCTAAAAAGTCGCTGTGATTGTGCATTTCATTTTGCAAAGATTTAAACTTGTTTTATTTCTTTATTTTGTTTAAGCATCGGACATCCTCTGCGTATACGTGAGTATCGACCTGGATGTTGTTGCCTAAACGTTCTGCTTTATTTTCTTTGGTGTTTCGTTTAAGCTTTGGATCACCTCTGCGTATACGGGAGTATCGACCTGGTGGTTAAAGCCTAAACAACTTCAACTTGTTTTATTTTCTTATTTTGTTTAAACATTGGACTTTCTTTGCGTATACGGAAGTATCGACCTGATTGTTAATGTTTAAACATTCTGCTTTGTTTTTCGCACAAATCACAGTTGATAAAGTTTAAAGGCATTGCTTGAGTCAGTGTATTGCATGATGAGGGGATATGCTGAGATCGTGGGGTCCATAAGAACTTAGTGCTATCTTAATATACCTTAGCGTATCGATAAGCAAATTGAAAGTTTTTAGATTGAGCTTAAGTGGACAACAATATCGTCAATCAACGTGAATCGTTTAGAACTAAAAATGTTTAAAGCTTAACGGTGTTGGTGATTGGTCTAATAAACTGATATGATCCTCTTGCACAAACTCACAAAAATAGTGTTTGTACATATTTTATTTCTGCATTTAATTTCTGTTATTGCTTTTGTGTTTCATTTTTTTTAAAAATTCAAAAAGATTTTCGACAACTGATGTTGAAGAACTGATATTCAAAATTCCAAGTGCTGAACAGGATGAACTGGTTTGGGAGCGTGCGTTTAAAAGAAGAAACTTGTTTTGAGAAAGAGAAATTGAGTTTAGTTAATCAGGGTCATTAATTTGAACTTGATATAACTATGTCTAGTAAGTTTTTCTTATTGTTTTAAGTAAAAACTTATGTGGTGGTGAGAAAATTTGTACAGGAGTTGAGTTGAACAGAGTTAAAGCCAGGGATTGATCTCAAGGTGATAGCTAATTCCAGATTGCGATCCCATCATGATAAGAGGGGGAGTCTGACGAGGTTAGAGCCAAAGAGAAGATCCTGGTTTGTGCTAAGAAAGGAAAAGACCGATAAAGACTGAAGATTGAGAATACTCGACATTTAAGACTCGTCAACATCTGAGGGGGAGTCTGTTGGTGCATTCATCTGTTGTCTTCGTCTTATGTCGAGTCTCGGGTGCGTTGCGGTTTTGTTCAAGCATGATGTCATGATGACATCATCAAGATGACATCATCAATGACATCATCTACAAGAAGACAAAATAGTAATTGAAAGATTCGATTGAAACAGAATGTTATATTTGTTTTTTTATTGGTTTCGCTTGAAGACAAATGAAGGTGTCGCTTGAATAGATTTTAGAGGGTTTCGCTTGAAGCCTTGTACATCTTCAAGCGAAATCATAGGATCTATAAATAGGTTGTCATACAGTTCATTTGTAACAGTTCTAAGATTTTACACCGAGGTGCTGCCGGTGTGAAGACTGATTGTATTCATGATAGTATATCAATATAATCAGTGTTAAAGTGATACGCAAGCTGTTTCGACACTCGGTTTCTTAGTTTCCGCCTCTGAAACGGAGTAAATCTCTTCTGAACGACTCGTTCGGGTCGCAATCCGATCCTACACCAACGCGGCCCTCCAGGCAGGTGTGCGAAGATGTTGGGGAAGGTCTTTCCCCAAGTTTTTCTAGACTAGGTTTGTTCGTATCGCGGCCTCTCTAGGCAGGTGTGCGAAGATTTGTAAATTTAGTTCGCGGCCAATGTCCTTGGCAGGTGTGCGAAGACAGTCATAATATTGCGGCCAATGTCCTTGGCAGGTGTGCGAAGATCGTTCAATAAGTGTTACTAGTCTAGCAGTAGGTTCTGTTATCTATGTACGTACAGTAATCATCAAATCCCCATTCCCCCTGGGAACCCCATGCCTTGGCTTGTGTGAACTCACCTTGGTTTGCTCGGTATGCTAGGTTATGTGCTCGCAAATAAGTCAATCACGTCCTATAGTATGCACGTATGTAAAATCAGTTTGTGTTCACGTATAGGTACACAGTTGATAAGCAAGTAGCACGTAGCACGTATTTGAGATCGTACACAAGATGGTGACACTTAACAGCAGTTAACTAACCAGGTTAACACTTAACAGAATAGTAAACAGATTACTGTGCTGATTCCCCATTTGGCGAAACACCCCTGTTTCGCCATAAGTCCCTTCGACGAAACACCCCTGTTTCGTCTACCATTTGATTCGTCGTTGAGGTCTCGACGAAACACATCCTGTTTCGTCGTTACCTCTGTTTCGTCAATAGCATTTTGATTCGTCACAGATTTGATTCGCCAAGTAACAGTTACGTCAAAGAATCAGTTACGTCAAATAATCAATTACGTAATGAGAAACCCTAATCATCACTAACAGCCGACATCAATATTATCAATCATGCAGTAATCATTCAACACAGAATCATTGTAACATCATCTTAGCATAAATCATCGGACCCCTTTAACGTTTAGCATGAACCCTAGCTTACGTATACAACATATCGATTACAACATCACCTCATCAAACCCTATCAAGATGCTAACTTGCATTCAGAATCAGATCCTAATCACAACATCCAGAACCGAGTATTCAATCATATTAATTTTCGCATAAAACCATTTATATCCGACTACAATATTCATATCGAAATCCATATCATCATCTTCATAACAAGAACCCTAATATTTAGCATGTATCAATACAATATACATCATCAAAGCAGAAACACATGACACACAAACACATACATGGATGAAAGATCAATCAAGACACATAGGATTACTAACCGAGATAATGTTAAAGATGGTTTTGATCGTTCGGGAGTATTCAGAACTGCCGACACACACAAAGGAGGTTCTAGGGTTTCAACTTTTGCCAAAGATGTGAAACTAAGGTCGTTGCACGCTAATAAACACGATTTAACGTTCTGGGCCCGTAATGGGCTTCGGCGAATCTGGGCCGGCGAAACAGCTTGTTTCGTCGAGTCGTATTGGGCGAAACATAATCTGTTTCGTCGAGCTTAGTTATGGCGAAACACACTTGTGTTTCGTCGGACTCTTCCTATGTTAAGCAGTTTATTTTTCACGACATGTTATACAATCAAACACATAATCAAGCAAACACACTAGGTTTTATCATAACACAACCATATAGTCAAAGTCAACGTGCATTAAATGCGAATAAAGAATGTCGGAAATTCGAGTTGTCACACGACTTGATAAAATTCAAGACCTCTAAGTCTTCGGCTTATTACCCTTTATACCAAACTTTGACCCGGTTATGCATTTTATCAAACAAACGTATTTATTTGATTCCTATATTTCATACACTTCATCAAATAATTGTGATATACCATATTAGGTTCTAATCATAGGTTTATTACACAAGTTAAACCCGTTTTCACTAGTATGCTTATTTTGACCCGTTAAGGATATTTTAAGCACTTTTAAGCTCAATTTCGCTTTCATTCTAAACTAGCGTTGTAACCTATATCTCTTATCTAGTACTCTTCCATCACAACCTCAATGTGTGTTGGATTTAAAGTAGATATCTATGTGTTCCGAATTTATACTTCTTGAACTATCATTTTACGGCAAAGACTCATACGGAGTCTTTTGGCCCAAGAATTACATCTTTCACTACCCGTACTCGTTCTAAACTTTTGTTTAATCATAAGACTCCTTTCCAAACAACCTCTAAGAGTTATTTGTTCAATTCAGCCTACAAGGGCGTTTTGGTCGATTTTGGTCCTTCTTTTACAATGAAGGGCTATCACCAATTATTCGACCAAATTAGCACTTTTACATACATCATAAATAAGCGTACCTGGCTCGGATCAACAAATAGACCCGATTTTAATACCTTGCTTATATTCGCTAATTAAGAACGATGCGAATATCCATTGGACATCTATTCCTGTAAGCATATGACTCGACAAAAGAATCATTAGTCTATATAGTCAAAAGGTGTTATCTACACCTTTTGACCCGTTTGGCCGAAATGACCATTAAAACTTTGCGAAATGATATTTATTATCATTTCCTCTACATGACTCTTCCCGTTTAACACCGTACGGAAATTTTAAATATAAACCGTGTATTTCTTTCGACATAATATGACCAATTTATCGATTTACTTCTTTTTAACCATTATTATGGTTTCTATCATCTTTGATTTTCTTGTTCCGTTCGACTACACGACGGAACATCATATTACAATTGTTTAGATATCTCATTCATAATTTATATGATAAGAAAACATTCCACAATTTAAGACTAGTGTAAGCTATACTTACCTTGCATCCGAATTACGCTTTTCCCTTCATACTTGCTTCGTTTGACCCGCTTCCTTTCCAAGCCTCCACCTAGCTTGTCAAGCGTCAAACTATCATCATAATTCGTAAGACGGTTATATTAGTCATCATTAATTATGACTATTCCACCTTACATATTTTCTATCACAATTACCATTCGATCTTATTAATGGTCGGTTTGACTATTTAAAAGTCAAATCACCAATTAACACATATGATTGCACTATCAAGTTCGCAAGACTCAAATAGGCATATTATCAATACTTAGTTCTCATTTAGGCATTTTAACAAACACCTAATGTGCATGATTTTACATATTTACTAACTAGTTCATAACTAGTTATTTTTACCAAGATTAACATCAAAATTCACCACTATCACTTATGATCAAATACTCAAACTTGCAAATTGTTTAAGTATTTCCCGATTACTAACATGCATGATGATCCTAATCACAATCATATCATCAAATTCATCATAAGATTAAAACCCACTTAACCTAGTGTGGTAAATCATTCAATCATTCAATCCATAGTATGTTATGTATGATTTTCACTTAGGGTTTTGTTCCTAAGCAAATATACATCACTAATCTAGCCATAGCTTCTCTAATCCATGCCTAATTCACGATTAGGATGATTATCCAATTTTTACAACTTCAAGATTGTTAGAAATTCGACATACCTTACGATCCCCTTGACTTGGTGACCGTTTCTATGTGTTCAAATCCGAATTTGACCCTTATTTGATCCTTCAATTTGAAGAATTTGTTGAGTTTAGGGTTAGCTCCCATGGAGCTTGTCTCCTGTTCTTTCTCACGCACACACACACACACACACACACTCTAGTGTGTGTGTTTGTGTTTTATTTTAAGTTTATAAGTGTTATTTCAAGTTACCCGGTTTTGGTCCCTCTTGTTTGGTTAGTTATTAATTAGGTCACAACCTAATTATTTTCAACAATACTCTCACTTATTAACTAGGTTTAATATTTCTAGTTAAGTTAGCGGGTTCGGGAATATTTATGACTAAGTTTATTTTAGGTCCCGTTAGCTCGAGCCTTTTATCCATTTTATTTCCTTAAAGCTTTTATTCACTTTTATTTATTATTAGGATTAATTATTTAAATCCTAATATTCCACCGGGTAAATTTTTACCACTAACGGTACTTTACCCATCTTTTAGTATTAACGGGGTTTAATTACCAAACCCGTTTTCGGGGTGTTACAAGTCTACCCCCCTTAAAGAGGTTTCGTCCTCGAAACCTTTTCTTACATAGTTCATTGAGTTTTAAACTCAATGCGTTTGACCTGGGTAATCTCCTAAGCATTATTCATACTTTAACCAATTGTTAGTATTACCAGAAAATTTTTGGTAATATCCTTTTGGTTACAGAACCCCTACGTACCTCATACGACATAATGTAACTTGAAATAACGTAATCTCGTTATTTCCACTAGTTTATTCAACTTAGCGTTATTCATCGCTTTCATATACTATCGAATTCCTTATGAATCCGTTATTTTGACTCGTTTAAAGGCCTTTAGTGAAATCTTTTCACTTTTGGCAGCTATTTCTTTTGTTTTCAAATCTATTGATTCGGTTCAGCTATACCGAATCTACCGCTTACTAGCAAACCAAATTTCTTGATTTGAATTGGTGACTTTAACCGGTCTCATTAACTAGTCTTATTAGTTCGATTACTTTTATCGCTCGCTTGGTTATAATGTGATTTTACTTCACATCACATTTCCTAACCGTGATCGTGTCACATCGCGTTTAGTTTGCATCAACCTTTTTATTTTCGAAAATAACACTTTTCGAATATGTCGTCTTGCGCCTATCCGTGTCAAGACTTTTATTTTTTCATGCTTATTATTTACATTACTATCAGAATTTATGTTTGTAAAACGTTATTTCTTACTAAAACCGAAGTTTTAGTTTTAGGGTCTTCTCATTAACTTTTGTTCATTATCCATACCAGGATATTGACAGTCCATAATTTATTCTTTTACAGTCTTAGTCTTATGCGGGGAATCACAACTAGTTTCCCCTTGCTTTACACTATTGACCCGTAGATTCTTTCACTTAGCCCCAAAGGCTATTTCTTTACGTTTTTCACCTTCTTAAGGTGAGATATTAACAACTCGTGTCCCTCTCTTTATGACCCGAGGGTCCTTTTTGGTCCGTAGACCTTAACACTGTGTTTAATCCCGTAGGTTATGATGATCCCGTAGATCATCTTTTATTCTTGTCTATATTCAAATGTATATATACACATATAGCTTCCAGGCATTTCTTATTGTGTTTGGAATCGTTTACTTTCACCCTTGAACTTCAATTGACCTTGACCGTAGTCTCAGGTTTCATTTGTTTACTTCCGGACTAATCCTTCTGACTTTATGACTTCTGACGTTATTTACGCGTCAGTTTGTTCTTATGCTTACTGTTATTTGATTTGCATATATTCCTATTTGGTTATAACCCATTACCGAGCTTATTATTCTCTTACATTGAACGCTACCTTTATCTGGTTAACGTTCATTAGTGCCATTCGGCGTTATATTGTATTCAACTTGTTTGACCTATTAATGTGAAATCCATCACTTATAATAATCAACTTTATTCTTTATTCAACCCATTCGACTTCGAATAGTTGAACATATTTACTCACAATTTCTATTTACGAGATTTTATAGTCATAACTCGTAATCCAAGTCCTTTGATTTCTCAACCCGTGTTCACGTCTCTTGGTTTCTACGCATGTGTTTAATTCTTACCCATTAACCGGGTGTTTTACCGAGGTCGTTATTATTGCAACCCTCCCGGTATGCATTAAGACCTCGCTTCATTTTTATATTCTGAATTTGCCCTTAAGTTTGACGTTTTACAAAAACGACTCGTTAAGGGATATATTTGCATTTTCCGGGTTCGAGTGCAAGTACACTCCCTCCCATTGCTTGTCTGAATCATTTTTCATGTTTGCGTTTTCTGGGTTCGAGTGTAAGCACACTCCCTCCCATTGCTTGTCTAAATCATTTTTACATGCTTGCGTTTTATGGGTTCGAGTGTAAGTACACTCCTTCCCAATACTTGTCTAAATCATTTTTTACATGCTTGCGTTTTATGGGTTCGAGTGTAAGTACACTCCTTCCCAATACTTGTCTAAATCATTTTTACATGCTTGCGTTTTATGGGTTCGAGTGTAAGTACACTCCTTCCCAATACTTGTCTAAATCATTTTTACATGCTTGCGTTTTATGGGTTCGAGTGTAAGTACACTCCTTCCCAATACTTGTCTAAATCATTTTTACATGCTTCTTTGTCCCTTCGCTCGGGCTCATTATCCTGATGTAATACGCTTCAGTCACTCGGTTGTGCGTTTACATTATTATCAAACATTTTGCTTATCTGATTCATTTGGGTACTTTTTAATTAGTCCCATTTACTCCGCCCTTACTACATCGGATGTAAATGTGTCCGCTATAAGAAACTCATGGTATCATATGTCACTACTTACTTGGCCAGAGTAAGCGATTAACACATGACACGCATGACCTTTTTATAGTTTTCACATCACGCCCTATGTAAGTAACACCTCTATTTGTTTCTCTTGGAAACAATATCCCGAATACTTTCTCTATTCGGATTTTTCCAAGTTTTTAATCTACATATGCAACTTTCAATTTCTACTTATTTGTTGCATATTACTATTTGTGCAATTATTTAAAATGTGCACCTGGTAATGTTTACCCCAACGGGCGTTCCTTGCCATTAACCTTGTTCGCGGTCGTTACGCGATTTAGTCCTCGGTGAGCATGCTCCTCTCGTCATGCTTCGGACCGTTCCATCATCATATCCACAATTCGTTTGACTCTCGTCGTCTTCAAATGCGAGTGTCCTTCAAATAAAACATTCACAAAGTTAGTAACGTCAACTTCAATAATCGCCCGTATTATAATACAAAGCTTTTTCTACTATATGCGTCAACGCGCGTATTTTTGTCAACTATACCAATCATTTTAATTGGGGTAACGTGTATCACACGATAGCCCTATGTGTTGTTTACAACACTTTAGTATGCTAAACTATTAACATACTTGTACTTACCGGATTTGCGATCAAGCTTCGAACCGAACACTATATTTTTTTTTTTGTCAAGAGCATAAGGTTTAAGTCCAAGCATGGTTCCTCCCCACCATACTCGAATCTCTTAAACCAAGGCTCTGATACCAACTTGTAACACCCTAGTTATTTTATATATAAATACCAACAATTAGATGTGTGGATAAGACTACACATGCTATAAAAATACGGGTTTATTAAAACTTTTACAAATCATAGGTTATTCTACAAAACGTGATCGAATTCGTTGATTAAAATCTACAACGTTGCAATGTGCGGAAGCGTGTATCTTTATCGTGTTCGGTTCTTCGCTGAGCTTGATCGTCTTCCGGCATCACAGAAAGTACCTACATTTCATAAACATGAAATGCTTTAGTCATACGGTATTTAGAACGCATCTAAACGAGTCCGGAAAACAAAACTGATCAAAAATACATTTTTTGTACAAGGTCCACCGTAAATTACGGTGGACACCGTAATTTACGGTGGTCCTTGTTTTGATTTGTTTCCACCGTAAATCAGGAGTGTTTCACCGTAAGCCATTTCAGGTCTACCGTAAATTACGGTGGCACCGTAATTTACGGTGGCACCTGCATCTCACCTTTCCATCTTGCCGTAATTTGACACGAAATCTTTCGTATCTTTCAAACCGCTTATCCGTTTGATCTACCGTTTCTTCCTACATGTTTGTAATTTGATTCTCCATCATATGGAGTTAAAATCCGACATCCGACTTGATAAAATTCAAGACCTCTAAGTCTTCGGCTTATTACCCTTTATACCAAACTTTGACCCGGTTATGCATTTTATCAAACAAACGTATTTATTTGATTCCTATATTTCATACACTTCATCAAATAATTGTGATATACCATATTAGGTTCTAATCATAGGTTTATTACACAAGTTAAACCCGTTTTCACTAGTATGCTTATTTTGACCCGTTAAGGATATTTTAAGCACTTTTAAGCTCAATTTCGCTTTCATTCTAAACTAGCGTTGTAACCTATATCTCTTATCTAGTACTCTTCCATCACAACCTCAATGTGTGTTGGATTTAAAGTAGATATCTATGTGTTCCGAATTTATACTTCTTGAACTATCATTTTACGGCAAAGACTCATACGGAGTCTTT